>SJYA01001022.1:872890-1077236 GCA_006410615.1 Neotragus moschatus
ACTGGAGTGGGTTGCCATTTCCTTCTCCAATGCATGAACATATTCATGAAAATAAGAATTTCACAAAACTATTCTTATCTGCAATATTTATGTAATTATTTAAATAAAATACAGTGCACTTTAATATTTACTATTTCATTCTTTCCATCTTATTTCAATCTATTTCGTAAGTAATTGTTTTCCCCCGAAACTTATTTCACAACCCCTGAAGAATGAAAACGGTTTAAAACTTCTTCCTCAGAGTTAAAAGTTCTCAACATTTGGTGTATAAAAGAAAATACCAAACAACTCTTACAAAACACTAGGCCTGCTTTCAGAGATTATGATTCACTAAGATTTGCGAATGCAGTCCAAGAATCTACATTATTCAGAATCTTCCAAGATTATTCTGATGCAGATTTTGAGAAATAGGTTCTATCTAGTAACCCAGGTTTTATCCTTGAATTAAGTTCAGTTCAGTTCAGTCGCTCAGTCACGTCCAACTCTTTGTGACCCCATAAACCACAGCATCTGGTCCCATCACTTCATGGGAAATAGATGGGGAAACAGTGGAAACAGTGTCAGACTTTATNTTTCCACAGTTTATTGTGATCCACACAGTCAAAGGCTTTGACATAAGTCAATAAAGCAGAAGTAGATGTTTTTCTGGAACTCTTGCTTTTTCGATGATCTAGTGGATGTTGGCAATTTGATGGCCAAGTCTATATAAATAAATGTTACCAGCAACTATTAAATGTCTGATACATAACAGTTGAAAATTATTTTCTCATCATGTGATTTCAAAACTAAAACTTAAGAGATTTCATGATTTACCCAATTCAGACTTCAGGAGGGTTGGAGGACTTTGATGAAATCATTGTGAGAACAGCATAAGCCAGTGGTCACAGAGTATCTGTTTCCCTGCAAACACTGAGGAAACTTGGCTGCCTAAGTCTGCTGCTAGCTAGAGTGCGAGGCTGCCAATGTGTGTTTAATTATGCTTCAGACCTGTTGTCTGAATCAGTCCTCCTCTCCACTCTCCTTTTTGTGTTAAAGCACATTGCAAGAATGACTTGTGATAATGTTGAGAATTCACAAGAAAGATCACTCATGATCAGGGCAGATCTTTTATTGTTCTAAATAGAATATTTAAAGATTTTAAGTCACATCTAAAAAGGTTGTATTGAGCAGGAAACTTAGCCCTGTGTGCATGTTTTTCCTGTGTGTTTTCCTATGCTCTGCCATAAAGGTCCATCTTGTTATTCTAGGTTCACAAAAAGGATTGAGGGGCAGAACTTTTTAAAAACTTTATTTTATTGAAGTATAGTTGATTTATAAATGTTGTGTTAATTTCTACTTTATAGCAAAGTGATTCAGTTGTACATATATATGTTCTTCCCTGGTGGCTCAAACGGTAAAGAATCTGCCTGCAGTACAGGAAGCCTTGGTTTGATCCCTGAGTTGTAAAGATCCCTGGACAAGGGAATGGCTATCCACTCCAGTATTCTTGCCTGGAGAATTCTATGGACAGAGAAGCCTGGTTTCTGGTCATGGCTACAGTCCATGCGGTCTCAAAGAATCAGACACAACTGAGCAACTAACATTTTCACTTTAACTTTACATGTTCCTTTTTCATATTCATTTCCATTATGGTTTATCACAGGATATTGACTATCGTTCCCTGTGCTAAACAGTAGAACCTTGTTTTTTATCCTTTCTATGTATAATAGTTTATTTCTGTGAATTTCAAACTCCTAATCCGTGTCTCCTACCATCCCTTGGCAATCACAAATTTGTTTTCTCTGTGAGTCTGCCTCTGTTTTGTAAATAAGTTCATTCGCATCATATTTTAGATTCCACATATAAATGTTATCATATGGTATTTGTCCTTCTCTTTCTGACTTCACGTTGTATGATAATCTCTAGGTCCATCCATGTTGCTACAAATGGCATTATTTTATTTTTTTCATGACTCAGTGACATCCCCATTGTACACATATATATACCACATCTTCTTTATCCATGTCTGTCAGTGGGCGTTGAGGTTGTTTCCATGTCTTGGCTGTTGTAAATAGGGCTTCTGTGATCACTGGAGTGCATGTATTTTTTCAAATTGATTTTCTCTAGATATATTCCTAGAAATGGAGCTGCTGGATCATATGAAAATTCTATTTTTAGTTTTTTGAGAGGGGTCAGAATTTTAATGTTAGTTTTGGATAAGTTTACTTTGACAGAGGTTCTAGTTCTAACATTTTTGCGGGGCAGGGGGAGAGAGCCTGGGCATGGCTGAGCCTCAGCAGCCTCACCTGCCCCTATGATTGGAAGGGAAAGGCAAAGTGCTGATCAGGCAGCTCCCTGGACTGCCTTCTAACTCAAGTTTGGAGGTCTTGCTCTCTTACTTTTTCTCATCCTTCATGTCAACCTATTAGTTTTACAAAATTGTTGAAAGTGTGCTTCTTGCAGAAAATGAGATCCCAGCAGGGAGAAATAGCATACCCGGTTCCTCTGCTATGGGACTTCTGTTCAGCAGAGTTGGAATGTCCAACAGTTTGACCATTCTTGCTTGAGTAGTTGTTGACTAATTTGTCTCCTTCATTCATTCGTGCCACAGAGTTTATGAACAGGGAACTAGGTACATGAAGAAGGGGAAAAAAGATGGAAACTAACATTTCTCGTGTATCTATGCACTAAGTTATATGCTTTAAGTGCATTTTTTTACTTTAAATCTTGGAACCATTTCCACATGTGACTAGCCCTTTGAAAAGAGCTGTATTATTTAGGGCTATTATTGTCCACACTTAATTGATGGAAAAAAGCTAGTTCTCAAAGAGATTAAGCAACTTGCCAAGATTACATGTCAGTGGCCATCACATAACATATGTCTAAATTCACTGCCTATTTCCATCAGACCACATGCTCTCCCAAATCTGTGAGCATCTCCACTTTCTCTGAGAGTAATAGTAGTAATTATGTTACTGAGTTGCTCTCATATACAGAGGCTGTTGTCCAAAGTTGGTGTATTTGCTCAATTACAGAGAAATTCTATTAGAGTTTCTGTCTTGTTTTGTACTGATTCAGGTAAACAGATAGAGTTCAAAGGGTTTTTTGGTACTAATTAAGTACCACCCTATTAAAGCTTTACTGTGCATTGCATTGCCTCTTTTTTAGTAAACAGCAACCATTCCAGAACTTTTTACTATATCCCGACCCTTGTCTCTTTTAGTGCTAGGTATGTATCTGAATTTTTCAAGATAGGTTTTTCTTACTTCCCAAAACATCATGCCCAAGCATCTATCCATTTCTTCATATGTGGACCTCTAAGGTTTCTCTTCCATTCTATCTGTTCTACATTCTTGACAGACTATCTGTAACATAAAGTAGGGTCCAGGACTTACACATCTTCAGAATGCAAGGAAGAAAGCATGAAAACAGGAACAGATAAATGAAAAAAAAAAAACACAAAACACAGCGGTCTGCTCACTGGCAGACTAGAAAAAGCAACACAGATTGTGGAGAGAAAGAACACACTTGCATTTCAGAATGGCTTTTGAAGCTTAGACATGAAGCCTGGTTACTATTGAACCCAGCATGAGGTTACTTTCTGTCTATCAGCCTAGGTAGTGGTTTAGATAACCTGCAATGGCCACCTCTTTTTCTGTTAATGACTTATTTCTTCTTTATCTGTGTTGATTAAATATGCCATTTTAAGTAAATCTCTCAGCTGATATTAACAACCGATGACCAAATGAAAGCGATCCAGCATTGCATCATCACTAGCTAATAATCTCATTACTGTTCTCAAACGATGTAATTATTTCACATCACATACATGGCTCTAAGCAATGGAGCCCAGAGCAATTTGCATTCAATTCTTTTAAACATATCCAACAAATTAAGTAGTGGAATATTAAAACCTGTATAGTCTTCAGGCTAGAATGAGTAAAAGATTCAGCAGTCCCCCTTGGGAGATATATTGTGCCTTTCATGACTGTCCTTTTGGGGATCACAAAAGACAATGGGCTTGTGACTCTTCCGCATGTATCAGGTCAGCACTCTTCAGATGGATAAGATCTGCTTATTTAGATANTTTAAACATATCCAGCAAATTAAGTAGTGGAATATTAAAACCTGTATAGTCTTCAGGCTAGAATGAGTAAAAGATTCAGCAGTCCCCCTTGGGAGATATATTGTGCCTTTCATGACTGTCCTTTTGGGGATCACAAAAGACAATGGGCTTGTGACTCTTCGGCATGTATCAGGTCAGCACTCTTCAGATGGATAAGATCTGCTTATTTAGATACACAAATATGTTTATCTACATATGACATGCTTACCATGTCATATCATTTTGGCTAAAGTCAGTTTTTATCTCTACTATTATCATAGAATTTGATAATACTGTGTTTCCCTGGTAGACACTTTATTTGAGAGATCAGTTTTAAACAATATACTTAAATTTGACTAAAAAGTTCCTTAGAAAAAATTTGTTTCCTTCAAAAATATTCTTTGCAACTCAGGAATTTCGGGGTGGTATTTTAGAAAACATGACCAGCGATGGCTGCACTGTGTCAAGTTACTCAGGTGCTTATAGATGTTTGTTTATGTGCCTGTGGTCCCAGCCTATCCTAACAGTTTTAGATAAAATTTCTTCTTATGGTATCAATATCATCTAGTAATCTCTCTATTTTAATTTTAACTGTGGGTTATGGGAGAAGGAATTAAAATATATATTTTTTCCCTTTCGGGAGCCTCTTTCATTCATTTCAGCTCCGCTTACAGGCCTTGCCATATTGGCCTCCCTTGTATTCCCATCCTTTGTAGGTCTCTCTGCCTGCCAATGCAAGAGATAAGGATTCATTCCCTGGGTTGGGAAGATCCCCTGCAGAAGGGAATGGCAATCCACTCCAGCATTCTTGCCAGGAGAGTCCCATGGACAGAGGAGCCTGGCGGGCTATATAGTCCACGGGGTCTCCAAGAGTCGGACACGACGGAGTGACTGAGCATGCGCGCATGCCCTCCAGCGTAACAATGGCTCATTCGCCTGCACAATTGGTTGGTAATAGATCCAAGGTAAAAAAGGAAACGAGAGCCTTTAGCAGTGTTCTGGGAACACTTTATGATCTAGAATAAATAATGAGGCATTAAATCAATACACAAAAACACTAAACGTAATTCACCATCTTTATTCCACAATCTGAGATACTTTCCACAATCCATAAATATTTCCCAGGTTTTATCAGTGTTCAGCATTACTGTCCAGTCATACTTCTCCCTGTGGAAACATAAGAAAAGCATGCTTCTTCCAAATGTGAAAGCTAGAATAGTCTGCCAAGATAGAGATGTATTGTTTATAAAGCAGTATATGGAAATGTTTCATTTCTGATAAATTGTAGTCCTGGAGAGGTTTATGTCATTAAGCGCTCCCCGCTCCCCCCCACCCCCCGCCAAAATGGGTGTCATATAGAGGCTCTTTCTAAAATAATTATCTCTTCATTGATTGGTAAGTAGATCTTATACTGTTGCTGTTGTTCAGTCACCCAGTCATGTCCAACTCTTTGCAATGCCAATGGACTGCAGCACACCAGGCCTCCCTGTCCCTCACCATCACCTGGAATTTGTCCAAGTTCATGCTCATTGCATTGGTGATGTGTCCCAGCCATCTCATCCTCTAATGCCCTCTTATCTTTCTGCCTTCTGATCTTCCCAGCATCAGGGACTTTTCCAGTGCGTCATCTGTTTGCCTCAGATGACCAAAATACCAGAGCTTCAGCTTCAGTGTCAGTCCTTCCAGTGAATATTCTGGGTTGATCTCCCTGGAGATTGACTGGTTTGCTCTTCTTGCTGTCCAAGGGACTTTCAGGAGTGTTTCTCCAGCACCATAATTCAAAGGCATCATTTCTTTGGTGTTCTGCCTTCTTTGTGGTCCAGCTCTCACAACCATGTGTGACCACTGGGAAGACCATAGTCTTGACTATATGGACCTTGGTCGAGAGAGTAATGTCTCTGCTTTTCAATACACTGTTTAGGTTTGTCATCACTCTCCTGCCAAGAAGCAATCCTCTTCTGATTTCATGGCTGTGGTAACCATCCGCGGTGATTTTAGAGCCCAAGAAGAGGAAATCTATCACAAGTTCCACTATTTTTCCTTCTATTTGCCATGCAGTAATGAGGACAGATGCCATGATCTTAGTTTTCTAATATTTAGTCGTAAGCCAGCTCTTTCACTCTCCTCCTTCACCCTCATCAAGAGGCTCTTTAGTTCCTCTTCGTTTTCTGCCATTAGAGTGGTATCATCTGCTTATCTGAGGTTGTTGATATTTCTCCCGCCTATCTTGATTCCAGCTTGAAACTCATCCAGCCCAGCATTTCTCATGATGTGCTCAGCTTATAGGTTAAAAAAACAGAGTGACGGCAGACAGCCCTGTCACATTCCTTTCTCGATCCTGAACCATCAATTGTTCCATATAGGGTTCTAACTGTTGCTTCTTGGCCCACATGCAGGTTTCTCAGAGACACGTAAACTGATCTGGTATTTCCATCTCTCTATAGCTTCCCGCAGTTTGTCATGATCCACGCAGTCAAAGGCTTTAGCGTAGTCTATGAAACGTACTAGTAGAGGGAGAAAAATACTGACATTTTTTTCTGATATTTATTTTTGATATATATTTATTTCGGATAGCATATAAATTAGTTTGTTAGGACTGTCATGAGAAATACCTGATCCTAGAGCCATGTAATGTGCAAGACTTAGAAACAGGAAGATGATCCAGCCCTTGTTCCTAAGAAACCCATGCAGTAACAGATCATTGCCTGTGAATGATGAAAACATACTGTATGTAATTTTGGGGAAGAACATGGGAGAATCACAGGCTTGAGAAAAGTGAAAGTGAAAGTGAAGTCACTCGGTCGTGTCCAACTCTTTGTGACCCTGTGGACTGTAGCCTACCAGGCTCCGCTGTCCATAGGATTCCCTAGGCAAGAGTACTGGAGTGGGATTAAACCCAGGTCTCCCACATTGGAGGCAGATGTTTTAACCTCTGAGCTACCAGGGAAGCTTGACAACAAGTATATATATAAAAAAAGAGAACAAAGACAGTAGAAAAAGGCAATAACCAAGGGCACTCTGGACAGTAGAAAGGGAAGCAGGCACAGTCCCATAGCAGGAACTGTTTGGTTAGCAACAGCCACCATGATGGGTGATTGGTTTCCAACTATTTCTTTTCTCCTTTAATGTCTCAGTCAGCATTCAGAACCCCTTGAGAAAGTACAGAGTGACCAAGCTTAGGTTCCAGGCTGGTCCCTTGGTTCAATGTGGAAAGAAAACATATTTCCTCTCATCTCCTTTATGGAAGATGATACCTTCCATCCAACCTAAGATGAATGAAGAAGAAGCAGTTGTGTGTCAGGACCAGCTTGTATTGCTCACAAGAGCCAATTAGTACATTTTCAGAAAATTTATTAAATAAGTAATACTTAAAAGCAAAGGTCATAAATACTCAAGACTTATGAGTTCTAAACTACTTTACTGTTACTTATCTTCTTGAGGTTATTTACATCTAATATGGCTATCAAGTGGAAATATCATATATGGGTGTGCCTGTAGGTCTCTTCCCAGCTCTGTGTTGAGTGACATCAAGTTGGTAGCTCAAAGCTGGCCAAAGTGGGACTGTTTTACACTACAGAGGTTCACAAATGCTTCAGAGTAGTGCTTGGTTTATTGCTGTATTGTCTAGATTACAAAAGTGATGGAGAAATATAAAGAATGCAGACAAAGCTTAAAATTATGTCATGTTTGTAGGCATTACATTGTGAAGAGCACAAAAAACTGAGGAAATTGTCTTCTAGTATTTTCAAAACTATTATCAAATTCTGCAAAGAACTCCTTTATGTCATTGATGAACAAGAACATTCTGACATACGTCTTTGTTGTTTCACTTTGCCTTACTCAGTCATAGACCCAAAAACAACCTTTGAGTTGTATTTATGTTCACTCATCAACTACAAATGTAGTTTGGTTGTAAGAGTTCGGCCAAAAAATCAACAAAAGCGTTCTTTTGTTGGGAAAATTAATTGACTACATGGAATTTAGAGTGTTATATTATTGTTTATAAAATGTTACATATTCCTTGGGGCTTCCCTGGTGGCTCAGAGGGTAAAGCATCTGAACATATTCCTTACATGAGCAAAATTTATAATTTGTATATTTATATAAGTCTATCTATCCATCTATCTATATATCTATCATCTCCACATTTTGTTTTCCTGGGGAGCCAGTTGTTAAACATTTATCAGCTTATCACTGGGTAAGAGTAATTGTCAAAAGGAAGTGAAGATGCTGAACAGCCAAAACCGTAAATAAAGAACGTCTCCTAAGACACAGATACATAAGCAAGTTGCAAGACTAGGCATGGAGCACATGTGAGGCAATTAGAGTTCAAAAAAGAAAACAGTGTAAGCAAAGAGAAGAGAGTGAAAGCAAACAGAGGACTAGTTGAGGGTATGTCAAAGTTAAAGGAAAGTTCATTTTTATCCCATATTTCAATCATGAACAAGAGACTAGATTATAGCCTTTGAAAATGTGAGAAGGGGGATGGATGAGAGGGGCAAATGTTTCTGGGAGAGATTAAGGAATAGTTTAGAGTGTGCTACCATCCTGTGATGCCTTGCCATGTTCAGACAATACTTTGTATATAGTAACTTTAGTAAATATTTGGCCTTTGGCTATATAAATCCACAAATGTGTTATATAGTGATCTTGGCTTTGCTTTTTGCTAGCTGAATGACACTGGGCAAATTAATCTATTGCTCAGTTTTCTCATCTGTCAAGTGCAGATAATATTATTTATTGTTTAGTTAGCAGCTAATTTATTGCTTAGTTTTAAGAATTAAAAATATTTGGCACATGTAAAGCCTTAGCTGATGATGATGATTTTAGTTGATGTTTTAGTTCCATGTTTTCTTTTTAATTTTTGACTCTTCCCTTAATAACAGGTAGTCAGTGATTACTTCCTCTGTTAGCACTGTGTCTGTCCTTCTAGTACTAATTATCTTCTTATTCTAGTCCTTTGGTGAGACATGGAAAAATGGCCTTGATGACAACCAGACCACAGTATTCTCAATAGAACATAAACAATACAGAGAACAAGCCATAGACAAGGCCTGTGTGTGACCACAGAAATGAATAAACACCCTTCTCTTAGTGCTAACATGAAAGGGTGCAGTTGCTTTACAATGGCAACTCTAGACTTAATCTTCCCACCTCCTAGAGGAAAAATGTTAAGATTCCCAACCACTGAACTTCCCCTGCTCCTTGAGAGCATCCAGTCCAGAACTGGTCCTTGCTTTCTCAACTTCTCCTTAGAATCCTCCAGCATGAGCTCAAACCTCATAAGAATCTTTTCTCAGCTTCCCCTGCTAAGATGCTCCTGGGGTTCCCAAGGGCTTGCAGTCTCCCTTACTGTACAAGCTAAATAAACTGACTATTGTTTTTTCTTTTCCCAGGTGTATTCCTGGTACTCTTTGTCAGTCTCAACAGTGGTGATGTAATAAGTAATTGGCAGGAAAGACTGAAAACCAAGTATAACTTGCCAAGGATGTGTGTTAAATAAGAATGAATGTGGTATTTAGTATGTAATGGAGGGAAACAGTATATTGCCAGGGGTTAAAAGATGAAGATTTTCTTTTATTACATTCAAGTTCAAGCTGAGTTGTGGAGAACTGACATCAGTGTGATATTGTTTGTGAGCTTCTTTACATAAAAGAAACATTCCAACCACAAAAAACGTTAGATTACAGTAAGTAATCCAACAGAGAACTTTTTTCCTATCTTTCTTTCGAGTATATTGCTGGTCTTCTTCAGCATCCCAATTACTTTAATGTTCATTTCCTACAAAGACATAACCACAATGCTGCTGCTGCTGCTGCTGCTAAGTCGCTTCTGTCGTGTCTGACTCTGTGCGACCCCATAGATGGCAGCCCACCAGGCTCCCCGTCCCTGGGATTCTCCAGGCAAGAATACCACCCTCCAAATCAGGAAATGAGCATTGATATCTTACTCCTATCTCATCCTCAGACCACATGGAAGTAATATCCTTCATAGCTAAAGACTGCGATTCAAAATCGCTTGTTGCATTTAGTTGTCTTATCTCTTTAGCCTACTGCAATCTGGAACATCTCAGTCTCTCCCTTACTGATGGTCCTGACACTTTGGAATATCACAGACCAGTTACTCTAGAGAATGTCCTTCCATTGGGCTTGTCTAATATTTCCTTATCTTTAGATTCAAGTTGTGCATCTTTGGCAGAAACACCACAAAAGTGATGCTGCATTCTTTTCTTTGCATTTTATCAGATGGGGCATGATTTCATTTTGTCTTCTTGTTAGTGGTGTTTAATTGCTTCAGCAAGGTGATGTCTACCTGTGTTGTTCACAGTGAAGTCACTCTTTTTCTCTTTGCAGATAATAACAACTATTTCTCTCCTGTGGTAAGGTGTTTTGAGACTGTAAAATTCCCGTTCTCATCAGTTTCAGTTATTTATTTATTTAATTACTTATATGAATATGGACTCATGATTTTCAATTTTATTTTTAAAGCTTTTTTTTTTTTTAAGTTTTAAGTACACAGCAAAACTGAGAGGAAAGTACACATATTGTCATCATCCCCTACCTGAGTGGTCCATTCCTTACAGTTCTGTTTAATTGATCATAATCTGTTCCTGTGTATTTATTTTGACCTTCAACTTACCCCTGACTTGTCCAGTAGAAGTCCTTCGATCTGGCTTTTGACAGGTCCCCATCATTTTTTAAAACTCCCTCACTTTCAGACTGGAGAAGGCGATGGCACTCCACTCCAGTACTCTTGCCTGGAAAATCCCATGGATGGAGGAGCCTGGAAGGCTGCAGTCCATGGGGTTGCTAAGAGTCGGACTCGACTGAGCGACTTCACTTTCACTTTTCACTTTCATGCATTGGAAAAGGAAATGGCAACCCACTCCAGTGTTCTTGCCTGGAGAACCCCAGGGATGGGGGAGCCTGGTGGGCTGCCGTCTATGGGGTCGTACAGAGTCGGACACGACTGAAGTGATTTAGCAGCAGCAGCACTTTCAGACACACAAAATATTCTAGGCTCATCTTCTACCTTTTCTTCCTCAGCCTTGAAATCAGCTAATTCTTCAAAGAAGTCCTGTTTCCAGTGGATAGAAGTCTTCAGAAAGGAAGGTATGGGTGCTTGGTGTGCATATTGCTTTTGCCCTTACCATGCCATCTTAGTGGACAGAAATGGGATTTACATATACACCCCCTGACACAAACACACGTGCACACTTACATCTACATTTATTTCTGTATCGAACAGATAATTTTGTAAAACACTGAGTTTACACTGAAGCGTTTGATTCCGATCAACACCATAGGGTTTCCTTCTATACTGCTAACTCCATTCTCTNTCAGCCTTGAAATCAGCTAATTCTTCAAAGAAGTCCTGTTTCCAGTGGATAGAAGTCTTCAGAAAGGAAAGTATGGGTGCTTGGTGTGCATATTGCTTTTGCCCTTACCACGCCATCTTAGTGGACAGAAATGGGAATTACATATACACCCCCTGACACAAACACACGTGCACACTTATATCTACATTTATTTCTGTATCGTACAGATAATTTTGGAAAACACTGGGTTTACACTGAAGCGTTTGATTCCGATCAACACCATAGGGTTTCCTTCTATACTGCTAACTCCATTCTCTGGCAGTGAAAAACCTGTCCCATTTACTCTCCATATGTTTATTGACTGATTAAACTGTATATATGTAATTCCCTCCCATCATTGATCCAGCCCATTTCCTCTTGGAGATGTTGTCCTCAAACTTCATTCAGGTTTTAAGTCCCGATGCTACGCTGCTCCCATGGCTCCCTCTCCTATACAGGCATCCTCTTCACTCCATTTGGGCCCTCATNCATATGTTTATTGACTGATTAAACTGTATATATGTAATTCCCTCCCATCATTGATCCAGCCCATTTCCTCTTGGAGATGTTGTCCTCAAACTTCATTCAGGTTTTAAGTCCCGATGCTACGCTGCTCCCATGGCTCCCTCTCCTATACAGGCATCCTCTTCACTCCATTTGGGCCCTCATGCCCCACAGAGGGCCACTCTCCATCCAGAAGCCTTCCTCACCTGCCCCCGCCAACTCCCTGCCCCAGGCTCTGATACTCTGAACTGAATCACTGCCACACTCAGACCTCCTCCTCACCCAACTCAGGCTCCAGTTCCCCACCCCAGGCCACCCTTCCTCTACTTACACCTTCCTCATTCTGCTTGGCCTTTGAGAGCCTGTGCCAAGTACCCGCCTCTGTGGGTCCTTTCTTACCCTTCTAAGCTATCTTATCTTGCAGGGGACTATGTCTCTGTGGAAATGCTCAGTTTTCTACATCATGTCCAAAGTTGCTCTCCATGGATGTCTTCTCACCCCGCTTGAGTGCTGACATCCCAGCCTGGCCTGCCTTCCTGTGTNGACTAGGCGGATATTTATTGGCAAAGTAATGTCTCTGGTTTTTAATATGCTGTCTAGGTTTGTCATTGCTTTTCTTCCAAGGAGCGAGCATTTTCTGAAGGAGTTTATTCATTCAGTAAATATTTTTAACTGTGTGCTTGGTACCGGTCATGTTTTAGATAACACTGTGACCAAAACACAGATGCTCTCTGACTCCATGGGATTCCTAGTCTAGTGGGAAGTTGAGAATTTAACAAATAATTGTTGTTGTTCAGTTGCTAAGTCATGTCTGACTCTTTGCCACCCCATGGGCTGCAGCATGCAGCCTTGTCCTTCCTTGTCCTTGGCTTCCTTGTCCTTCACCATCTCCTGGAGTTTGCTCAAATTCATGTCCATTGAGTTGGTGATGCCATTCAATCTTCTCACAAATTACACAAGCGAATAAATATTGTGGTAAGGCTTAAGAAAGATAGTGATTGTAATATCTGAAAGAGAATGAGGGGGTGCTAATTTAGAGTAGGAAGTAGAAAAGTATTTCCAAAAAATGATATTTGCCAGAGATCTGAAGGCTGAGTAGAAATTAAATAGGAAAGAAGTGTTCACAAAATGAACAGTATGAGTGGAGGTGTGAGGCAAGAAAGAACTCGGTTCCATTAAGCCAGGTTTCAGAAAGCAGGAAAAGGGAGTGATGAGGAGTAAAGTGAAATTAGCTTTAAGAGGTAGTCTGGGTCATGTTATTTAAGAAATTTTGAATTTAAGAAATTGTGTGGGTTGTAATAGAAAGTTATTGACTTTTCTAGTCAGAGGTGTGAGCTGATCCTAGTTTTCCCTCAGATTACTCTGGGGAGACACTAGAGCAGGGGCCTCAGGAAGAGGCTGTGGGGTCCCAGGGAAATGTGGGCTGGGCAAGGGCAATGGAGACAGAAGGGAGAGAGAGAAATGCATTTGGAACATAGAATATACAGGTGTCATGGTAGTTTTGATGCCAGTGGTATTAGGGAGTAGGGGGGAAAGTTATTCAGAATGACCAAGATTCACATGAGTGGGAGACAGAACAAGAGCACAGGGGCAGTTGGCTCAGGTGATGGAAACTGGAGGAGGAATAGTTTTTCAAGAGAAGATGAAAAGTTTGGCTTTGGGTGCATAAAGTGCATTTGAAATGGCAGCAAGATGTCTAAGAAGAAATGTCGAGTACCCTGTTGATTTTTTAAGTCTAGGGGCCAGAGGAGGATCTGAGCTCAGCGTGTAAATTTAGTTGTCAGCATAGAGATAAAACCCCTATTCCCCACCCTACCTGTGCCCTTCTTCTTCTTCTTTTTAAACTATTTGTTTATTTGGCTATGTAGTTGCCTCACGCAGGATTTTTCATTGCAGCACACAGACCCTTTAGTTGTGGTGCACAGGCTTATTGCTACTCCTCCAGGGATTGAACCATGTCTTCTGCGTTGAAAGGTGACTCATAACCACTGGACCACCAGGGAAATCACCCTTCTCGTTACTGATGAACCATTAATCTTAGTTACTAGACTCTTTCTGGATAATTGTCATGCCACATATAATGTATAGATGACTTGTATTGGTAGAAAGCTAGAGAATTTATTTGAAGGGAAATACAGCCAGTTCTGTTATAACAAGATATATTCCTCAAAATGGAAAAGCTGTGAAAATTATGTAACAAAAACGTTTATTGGACAAATGGGGTCACAAAGCCCAAAAACATCATCAGTGCCATGTTTATATATATATAAAGAAGAAATGATAGCATGCTTTTATACATGTTAAATGATTAATATGCTATGATAAATGGAGCTTCCCACGTGGCTCAGTGATAAAGAAGCCACCTGTCAATGCAGGACATGTGAGTTTGATTCCTGGGTTGGGAAGATCCCCTGGAAGAGGAAATGGCAACCCACTCCAGTATTCTTGCCTGGAAAATTCCATGGACAGAGAAACCTGGCAGACTACAGTAATGTGGTCTCAAAGAGTCAGACACAATTAAGTGACTGAGCAAGCATGCATGCAATACAATAAATATGGACAGAGTTTTGAGAAGGATCGGAAGTTTGTGGAAGTGGACATCAGAAGGGTTGAGACTAGTGAGTTGTTGGGAACTGTGGCAGGACTGTATCTGAAGTCAGATGGAAAGTTTGGGTAAGTGTGGTTTATTGGGATTGAGCCAAACATCAGAGTTATACGATTTACAACCTTAAACCCGAGGGCATGTTTCTCTACCTTTGAGGTGTTGGTCTTTCTAGGCATATATAGAAGAGACACCTGCTTCTTAAAAATTTGGTCTAAAGCATAGTCTTTTCTTTCAATTAAATTCTATATCACTAATGGAAACTTTTTTTGTGCCTTTCTTATTTTACTCCTGGCTTCCTCCAACAGCTGAAGGCTTTGGGAGTCTTCGCCATGTTTGAAACTGCCGACGACCACACTGTGTTTAAAAGTTGTGATTTAAGAGGTCAGTTTCAGAGTCACTTTCAGGCTGAAGGTCTTTGTATATTTTGTAGATAGTGCTTTCTCTTTGACTGTCAGAAAGATTGTTTCTAAGTTTCTTTTATTTGGTCTTCAATCCATATACTTACCAATCTTTTTTTCCTGCAATTTAACACATACTTTAAAGAGGTAGGAGATATTTAAGGTGTTTGCATGAATGTGTTTTGTGTGAAATTTTGGGGCATAATGAGAATTTCACATTTATTTAGGTATGATTTTATCTGCAGAGTAAAAAATATTGCACCAAACTGAACTGAGATGAGTCAGAATACACAAAACACATTCATGCAAACATCTTAAACATCTACTACCTCTGTTAATGTATGTGTTAAACTGCAAGAAAAAAAAAATTGATGCTTTTGAACTGTGGTGTTGGAGAAAACTCTTGAGATTCCCTTGGACTGTAAGGAGATCCAACCAGTTAATCCTAAAGGAAATCAGTCCTGAATATTCATTGGAAGGACTGATGCTGAAGCTGAAACTCCAGTACTTAGGCCATCTGATTTGAAGAACTGACTCATTAGAAAGACCCTGATGCTAGGAAAGATTGAAGGCAGGAGGAGAAGGGTATGACAGAGGATGAGATGATTGGATGGCATCACTGACTCGATGGACATGAATTTGAGCAAGCTCTGGGAGTTGGTGAAGGACAGGGAAGCCTGGCATGCTGCAGTCCATGGGGTTGCAAAGAGTTGGACACAACTGAACAACTGAGCTGGACTGAACTGATTCCCTAATATGTCAATTACCTTGGAGCAAATTTGTACTTTCAAAACAAGCATTTTAGAAGAACTGGCTTTATTAACTTTTATTCTCAAATTTTCCCGGTAGAATATCCATGTTTTAGAAAACAGAAATACTTGTAATAGAGTGGGCAGCACATTTTCCTCCTGGAAGTTTGTGGTAAATCAATCCTTGATGAGATGGAAAATGTCGGTGAAATGGGCAGTAAGTGGATAACTGTTTGATTTATATGCTAAGACATGAGTGACTTTTTAAAACTAACCTCAGCTTTACAATAATTTAGATTCCAAGAAATGACAGTTTTTGTTGATAAAAGTATCACAGAAAAATTTCTCTGTTCACTTCCTTCTTTGATTTCTTTCTTTCTTCCTCTATCTATCCACCCGTCCATTTGCCTTGTGTCAATTCATTCTGAATATAGATACATATATATGGCAAATATAAGAACCGTAGAATAGCTTTTGAGATTATTTTAAATTTAGAAAATCACAATTTTAGGTTTAATAGGTATAAAGTCTACATGGGTTTTAAAAGGAAATCTATTAATCGTTATATCAATGTTATTTTGCACGTATTTCTATAAGGGATCTGGTGTTTTAATTTTGCACTCTGTGATAAATACTCGGTTGCTATTCATGAAAAATTATATTTTGCTTGATAACTGCCAAAATTAGAATTCTTAACAGCTGAATGTAAAAATTTCACAACTCATTTTTGGAAAAATTATAGATTATTTATTTCTACCATAAAGTGAGTCCAAGTTTAGTAAAAGCAAAAGTTTAATTCAAGTCACACATACACACACACTCACACACACACACACACAAACACCACAGTAATAGGGGATTATTGTTTATTGTATATTTTCCTTGGTCTACAAATTCTGCTAGGTACTTTAATATGTTTTGTCTAATCTCCACTATAAATCCTCACATGATAGGAACAAACCCAAAAAATCAGAAATAATTCACGTTGACCAATAGTCTTTAAACTTTAGAAACTATATTCCTAAGG
The DNA here is from genome assembly GCA_006410615.1 of Neotragus moschatus. Taxonomy (NCBI): domain Eukaryota; kingdom Metazoa; phylum Chordata; class Mammalia; order Artiodactyla; family Bovidae; genus Neotragus; species Neotragus moschatus. Next base: position 889,615 of record SJYA01001022.1, read on the forward strand.
TCCCCAGGACTTCAGAAAAGTTGAATTGTGGTACGGTACTTGTATAGGGAATAAATTTTTTCTTTGCCACATCTGAGTTTTGTTAGACTCTTCACCATACTATATATGCCTTGACATGAGTTTAAAATGAGTTTTAAAAAAAGTTTGTTTCTCTTTTTTAAATGTATAATTTTAATTTTTAAAAATTCACTAATTAAAAAAATGAAAATAAAATGAGAAAAATTATTTTGAAGTCTGCCCCTTCCCTGGTGGCTCAGATGGTAAAGAATCTACCTGCAATGCAGGAAGCCCTGGTTCAATTCCTGGGTTGGGAAGATCCCCTGGAGGACGGCATGGCAACCCACTCTAGTATTCTTGCCTGGAGAATCCTGGTAGGCTATAGCCCATGGGGTTGCAAAGAGTTGGATATGACTGAACAACTGACTACAAACACAGTTTGAAGTCTATAAATGTACTAAACTATATAGATTGTTTTTTAGAGCAGAGACTCAAGAAACTTTCTATCCACCAATTTCTTGATCATTTGCTATCTCGTTTCTCTGATGCCTGGAGTCTGCAGCTGATGTAGAGATGTATAGAAGTTTTTGAGTTTTTTAGGGAAGTTACTCTCTCCTTTACTAGATTGTGGTCGTGATTATGTCATTTCCCAAGATTTGGCATTCTTGTACTTGGTAACTACAAATTCTCATGATGAACATATTTGATACATGACTAGATCAACAAGAAAAAAAATTTTAGTTCTGTGGTTAAGACAATCACTTTCACCATTAAATGTATTTTAGAAATTCCAGTGCTAAACAATCCAAAATAGTACTTAATGATTATATCCAGTGGATATGATTGGATAGTTAAGACACTTAAATCTGTCAGGGATATTTTTTTTTATGTTTAAAAAAGACTAAATATAAGATTATTTGATAGTTTTATCAAGAATGATAGAAAGTATAGTCAAATAAGAGAGAGAAAGAAACATGTGCAGGTACTCCCTCAGATATCAGAGCTCCCCTTGCAGGGCCTGAACCCACAAATGACATGATGAGAGGTAGATGAATAAATCCTACAGGTGCTGTGAGATTGTGTGCTGGCTAGGGATCCAGAACTGTGAATTTCTCCCCCACACAGTAAGGGGCTATATCTGCCCCTTCTCCTGAAAGAGGGGGAAGGACACTAGGTTCTTACCTTTGGAATGCAAATAAATCTCTTTTAGGGATTTTAAGACCTGTTCTGAAATTTACAGCCCTTCATTCTGACTGTGTTTTGAAATGTAAATACATGGAAAGATAATGTTCTAAATCCCTTCAGTGGTTTAGGCTTTACTCAGTCTCCCTTTCCTTTAATTCAGCTGCCTTGCCTGGAATGGAAACTTTTTAAGGATAAACGTTTATAATCCTTTGCATGTGAGCAATAAGTTCTACCACTAAGGAGGTAGAGAGCCAAACATCTGATACTCAGTGAAAAGCAAATGATACAAGTGAAAAACAACTTTTCTACTGGTGAATTTAAACAAAATAATCTCAATTTTTATGGTGTATCCATTTCCATGGCTCAGGAGGCCAGGACTTTTCAAGAACGCTGAGAAATCCAGGGAAGATATTGTCCCACAGCATACATTATAATACATATATTAACATATGTTAAAGTTTTTCAATAAATGGTACTAGAAAAAAATGAGCTTATGATTTGGGGAAATATTTAAAATGCATTTTAATATAAAAAATCAGACTGTAGAAAGTCTAGGGAAAAATAGAACTTATTATATTATCAAAAGTCTGTACGAGAAAGGTTTTTTCAAGCAAAAGTAGCACAAGAAATCAGAGAGGAAGGATAATAAATTTGATTATAAAATTATAAAATGCCATAAAACAAAAAAAATAAAAGGCAAAAAAATAAAACCACAAACGTTTTCCAATAGATATGATGAAGAAGGGGTAAATATTTCCAACATATATGACAGGATAGTAAAGTGATCCAACAGTTTTTGTGAATGTAAACACAGGTATTATCTCTTTGGAAATGAAGACAGCTCTGACAGTTATTCAGAGTTGTCTCCCAGGCTATAGTCCTCAGTGAGACTTGGAATAAAACTTAAACTCACAACTCTTACGGTATTTGTTTTTCTTAAAGTTGATGAGAAAACAGTGAAAATAAATGAAAATTTCAGCGATACACTTCTTTTTGTGATAGTGTGATATCCATGTGTTATTATCATGTAGTCAGTAAAATGACATTACTGAGGGAGTTATGCTAGTGTTATCAAGGTGACCTGAAAAGCAGAATGCAAAATTCTTAGGAGCGTATGGATTCCAGTAAAGCAAAGAGAAAACCTGGGAGAGAAGGACTCAAACTGTTAAGAATAGTTATTTCTCAATTGTAAGATTATGAGTGAATGAGCGAAGTCGCTCAGTCGTGTCCGGCTCTTTGCGACCCTGTGGACTGTAGCCTACCAGGCTCCTCTGTCCGTGGCATTCTCCAGGCAAGGATACTGGAGTGGGTTGCCATCTAGTAACTGCAATTTTGTTCAGTAGAATTTTTTATCATCTTTAAGTTTTTTTGATCAGTTGGGCTTCCCTGGTGGCTCAGTTGGTAAAGAATCCATGTGCAGTGCAGGAGACCCAGGTTCAATCCCTGGGTGGGGAAGATCCTCTGGAGAAGGAAATGGCAACCCATTTCAGTATTCTTGCCAGGAAGATTCCATAGACAGAGGAATTCTGTGGTGGGTCTATGGGGTTGCAAAGAATCAGACATTGCTTAGCAACTAAACCACAAGCTTTCTGATAAGCAGGTAATAATTTGTGATCATAAAAGGTGATTCTTTTTAAGGGTGATTATTAAGAAGAACTTTACAAATAAGGATTAAAGTAAGAAAATACTTCACAGTCCAAACCTATCTCACCAATAGGAATCATAGTGGCTGCCAGGAACTCCAATTGTTGTACCTCTATAATGGCTGTGAGTGTGTGTGTGTGTGTGTGTGTGTGTGTGTGTGTGTGTGTGTGTATGTGTGTGCTTAGTTGCTCAGTCAGGTCCAACTCTTTGTGACCCCATGGACTGTAGCTCACCAGGCTCCTCTGACAATCGGATTTCCCAGGCAAGAATACTGGAGTGGGTTGCGATTTCGTCCTCCAGGGATACTTTCTGACCTAGGGACCAAACCTGCTTCTCTTGTGACTACTACATTGGTAGGTGGATTCTTTACCCTGGAGCCACCTGGGAAGCCCATATCCAGCACCAGGGGAACTTTAATAATTGCCACATTGTATGTTTTTCTTGGGAAACTTGAAATTGGAAAATAATGTCATGTTGAATCCTGGGAATGTCCTTCAGTCACTGAAACCTGTCTGTCCCTACTGGCAACACTGAGAGAGAACTTCAGGGGTCTCACAAATATTAGGTACAAATCATCAGTCTCACTGTTACCACTAAAAAATGCTAACAAGTTGGTCCAGACCCAAGGGTACAGGGCAACACTGTAATCATATGTTTCATATCTTGATCAGGATAAAGGATTTTTGGTAGCTCTTTTTACTTGGTAAAGTAACTCATGTCCGTTCTAGTCTTGCTGGAATTAACCTTCGAACAACGTGAAATATAAGAAGAGAGGCTGGCATAGAGATCTCACATTAGATCTGGGATGACTATTTTTTCAAAAGGATGGTGAATAAGCAGCCCTTCATAGAGTGACTGATCCTTTGACAGATGCAGCTTCTGGATTGTACTGTTGACTGAATATCCATCTTGCAGCCACTATTGCATCTATGCTCAGAGAATCCATCAGGAGCATCCAAGACTTGAAGGACAGAGTTGTGAATTGTTCATTTAAATGCAAATTAGAATCACCAGCTGTTGTTGCTGCTACTATCAGCAACCTTAAGGAGACATTTTATCCTAGCAGCCATAGAGGAGGCAGATAACAAATTTCATTTTTATAAGGAAAGAAATGGTCAGAAAGCATAGAAGCAATATTTCATTCAAATTCATCTATTTCACAGCAGAAAACCTTTTAAACAGGATCTAAGAAGGCTGCAATCAGTTGCTTCAACAGATTTTGCAGAATAACTATCATTGCCAAGATGGATGAGGTCAGCATTCTATAATATTTGGTAGGTTCTATTCTAGGCAGTGACTTCATAAGTTAACAAAAACTGTGAGTGGAGTCAATAACTCTCCAGCTTAAACTCATCAATGTGGTAAAGCCAAATTTATATGAATTCTCACCAAAAAAAATTTAAGATTATTTTATATGGCAAATATTTATTTCATTGTCAGTGTTCCCCTTGGAGAAATTATCAAAATATTTTAAAACACTTTGGCTTCTGACAGACTTGAACTCTTGACATGTAGGACTGATTTCCTTCTTGTCATGCACAGATCCTCTTTTGTAGCATGTTCTTGGTAAAAATTTACTGAATTAAATTCAAATATTGTTTGATTTAGCATCATGTTTTATCACTTACCCAGGTTGTTCTTGAAATCTTATTTTCTAGTGTCCCAAAACTTAATCATCACAGTTTCCATAAATTATATAGGATGATTTTCTAAAAAAGCTAAATATATGCAAAAAATCCTATTACAAACATCTAGAAANTTTACTGAAGTAAATTCAAATATTGTTTGATTTAGCATCATGTTTTATCACTTACCCAGGTTGTTCTTGAAATCTTATTTTCTAGTGTCCCAAAACTTAATCATCACAGTTTCCATAAATTATATAGGATGATTTTCTAAAAAAGCTAAATATATGCAAAAAATCCTATTACAAACATCTAGAAATATTTTCATGAGTGTATATAAACATATTGTATCTTTTAGCATCTTGACCCCATAGCAAAACTCAGATAGATAGGTAGATAGAAATATTATTATCCAAGAAGCTTTCAACATTCTGTAATTTTCTTAAAGCTTCAGATGGAAAATGGCATTATTTGATAGAATATGGGTTTTTAGAATTGTACATATTCTAACACTGCAACACAAAATCACTGCTAGATATTTTCTAGTGAACCTCATTGTTCTGGGTCTCATATTCTAAACACATATATATGAAGTTAAAAAAGCAGTGTTCAAATATCTCCATAGTTTTGTCACAAAAGTATAACTGAATTATTATAATTTTTCAGTTATCAGTACTATTGAACAATTGGCTCAATCATTGGTCCAATCGTGGTCTTCTAATCAATATATATATATTTTTTAAATTGGAGGATAATTGCTTTACAATATTGTGTTGGTTTCTGCCATACATCAACATGAATCAGCCATAGGTATACATATATCCCCTCCCTCATGAACCTCCTTCCCACCTCCCACCCCTAATCAATAGTTTTGAAGCCTAAGTGTTGGTTGCTGTTGTTTTTATCGTCAAGTTTTTATCAACTAAAACTACTGGTTTAGTGTGACTTTTACTTTTTTTTAAAAATTTTATCAGCCTTAAATGGATGACAAGGAAGAATTTAGGAGAAGGAAATAAAATGGATTTGTGTCCATCACAAATGAAGATGTAATCTGACAGTTCCCTGAATCACTGAGAAATAAAGTATATGGTGACTAAAACAAGTCACAAGTCTTGGTGATGAGAACCAACTTATATCTGGAGCAGACTTTCCCCGTCTTTGGAGTACATAATCACTTTGGGAAAAGTTATTCTGGCTGCATTAAGGTGTGCCTGCCCTTGTCGGTCTGAGGATTTTGAGATTCATACCTTTAAGTCCTTCACAGTCAGATGGACTGACTTCAAGGGCTGATCATGTAGTTTAAAGATTATCCAGGCTGACAAGCTGGTTCTATGGTCATATCATTTTGAGAAAGACTGGCTAGGTCATTCTAAGTAAATCTTTACTATGAGACTTTTACTGGGCTAATGTGTTTGGAGAACCTTGGAGAGAAGAATAGAATATATAATAAAATCTCTTGGTTGCTCAGTTGTGTTCAACTCTGTGATTCCGTGGACTGCAGCCCGCCAAGCTCCTCTGCCCATGGAATTCTCCAGCTGAGAATACTGGAATGGATTGCCGTTTCCTTCTCCAGGGCATCTTCCCAACCCCTGGATCAAACTCGGTTCTCCTGCATTGCAGGCAGGCTCTTTACCATCTGAGTCACCAGGAAAGCCCTATATAATAAAAAGATACAGTCTTTTTTAGAACTCGTGTGTTCTACATAATTCAGCTTTTTTCGGGGGAGAGGGCCCATTGTCTCTATGTTCCCGAGGTGTGCTGGAACTCACTCCTACTGGCTCCTGAAAGCTGATTGTGTGCGTCACTTCCCAGCTCCTTGGTTATGTCATGTAAGTAGATTGAAGTCAGCCACAATTGGAGTATTTACACTATGGGAATCAGTGAAGTTTACAGATCAGAACATTTCCCTCTGGAGAGCTGGTTGTTAAATATTTACCACTGTGGTTTTCACAGGACACACTTTGTTCGCTGCTATGTCCCCAGTATTCAGAGAAAGTGCCAGTCAAATACAAAATAGACACATGGTAAATATTTGTTGACTGCATTAAGCTGCACCAAACCAGTCAGAAATAAATATTTGTTTCTACTTTTCTCAAAGATCTTTCCAGGATGTATATTTTACCAGCTCTATCCCTAAAATGTCAATAACTTCTCTCATACTGAACCTACAATTTTCATTTCTGCTGAAATTTAATGGTATTTTTAAAAAACATTTTCAGTAATTAGGAAGCTGGGGGAAAAGTGGCCTCTTTATGTACGTTTTTGCTACAAGAAATCCTTATGCAAAGGTGACAGACAGTCTTCTGTTGAATGGTGCTTTAAGTCAGTCTCTCCAGTGGAAGGAACGTGTCACAGCTGGTTTGTGTTGGTGACAGGGCAACCAGGTTGTACCATGTTATGAATCTAACATAAGGCAATTCATAAGTTTGAGTGGCCAGTCATGAATCCATCCTGCTTCGTCCTGGAGCTGCCTCAGCTGATATTCATTCAGTGCTTATTAGAGACAGAGTAAGAATCATGTATATTTTGGCACTTGGATTTTTTTGCTTTAGCTTGTTTTTTCTTTTCTTTCTTTCTTTTTTTTTTTTTTTGCTTTGCAATGTTTCTCCCAGTTCTCCTCCTTTTGCTGGAAGTGTCTGCTCAGAATGATGTCTGACAATGGTTAACACACCATTTGGTGATGTGCCAAGGTAGTTACAGGAAGTCTGAGATATGTACGGTTAAACTTTTTGGATCATGCTATTATGACTGTAAATTTCCATATTGAAACTGGACATCTAAAATAGATAATGTTCTGGGTATTGATACCTGTAGGATGGTTAAAGATACCTAAATATCTTAAGAAGGAATTCTAGTATTAGGCCTAGGTTCTCAAACTTTGGTAAGTATCAAAATAATCTGAAGAGTTAAGTTCAAAATTCAGTATGAGGAGTCATAGATTTTTATGCAGATGTCTATGATTTCTTTCACTTGACGGTTATTAAGCACTTAACTTTCATATCTAAAAGAAGGGAAGAGGCATTAACTATATCTTTGTTCCTCTATTCATCTAATTCCCATTTTCTATCAGTCGGTGAGTCCTATAAGCTCCTCATTAAGATCTTTCAAAACTGTCCCTTTGTCTATTCCACCCACAGTTACTTGGTTAATGCTTTGGATATTGTAGTAATAATAGCCTCCTTCTTTTTAAAGATGGAGAAGCAGGTTTTCAGTGTACGGTAGCATATGCAGTAGGTCCTATCAGTGCTCCACCATTTTTCCTCAGCCCACCTGGATCTCAAGGTTATACAAACCCACTTCTGGCTAACTGACTGAGGGAGCCTGTTTGACCTGTGCTTGGGGATGGGCCTGAAGGTAGGTGAGAGTCACTCCTCTCAGCTAACAGTGGTGAAGGTCAGGAGTTTGTGGATAAATACATTAACTTCTTTGTTCCTACATGGCACAATTCTGAGGTGCATTCTATAGTTTTCCAGTGTATGTCAGTTGTTCACTGTGAAATCCTTCATTTTAGCATTCTGTTTATGTGATTTCTTCCATCTCTGTCACAATTCCCTATAGCATTAACCTTTCTAGAACTACTCCCCAAGGAAACTGCTTGCATCCAAATCCTTGACTCAGTTCAGTTCAGTCACTCAGTCGTGTCTGACTCTTTGCGACCCCACGGACTGCAGCACGCCAGGCTTCCCTGTCCATCACCAACTCCTGGAGTTTGCACAAACGTCCATCAAATTGGTAATGCCATCCAACCATCTCATCTTCTGTTGTCCCCTTCTCCTCCTGCCTTCAATTATTCCCAGCTTCAGGGTCTTCTCCAATGAGTCAGTTCTTTGCAAAGGGTGGCCAAAGTATTGGAGTTTCAGCTTCAGCATTGGTCCTTCCAATGAATATTCAGGACTGATTTCCTTTAGGATTGACTGGTTGGATCTCTTTGCTGTCCAAGGGAGTCTCGAGAGTTTTCTTCAACACCACAGTTCAAAAGCATCAATTCTTCAGCACTCAGCTTTCTTTCTGGTCTCTCACATCCATGAATGGATATGGAAAAACCCTAGCTTTGATTAGAGGGAACTTTGTTGGCAAAGTAATGCCTCTGCTTTTTAATATGTTGTCTAGGTTGGTCATTGCTTTTCTTCCAATAAGTAAGCATCTTTTAATTTCATTGCTGCAGTCACCGTCAACAGTGATTTTGGAGCCTGAGAAAATAAAGTCTGTCACTGTTTCCATTGTTTCCCTATCTATTTGCCATGAAGTGATGGGACCAGATGCCATGATCTTCATTTTTTGAATGAAGCTTTTTCACTTTCCTTTCCAGTTTCATCAAGAAACTAGTTCTTCACTTTCTGCCGTAAGAGTGCTGTCATCTGCATATCTGAGGTTATTGATATTTCTCGCGGCAATCTTGATTCCAACTTGTGCTTCATCTAGCCTGGCATTTTGCATGATGTACTCTGCATATAAGTTAAATAAGCAGGGTGACAATATACAGCCTTGACATTCTCTTTCCCTGATTTAGAACCAGTCTGTTGTTCCATGTCCAGTTCTAACTGTTGCTTTTTGACCTGCATACAGATTTCTCAGGAGTCAGGTAAGGTGATCTGGTATTCCCATCTCTTGAAGAATTTTCAACAGTTTGTTGTGATCCATGCAGCAAAAGAGACACAGATGTATAGAACAGTCTTTTGGACTCTGTGGGAGAGGGCAAGGGTGGGATGATTTGGGAGAATGGCATTGAAACATGTACCTTATCATATAAGAAATGAATCGCCAGTCCAGGTATGATGCAGGATACAGGATGCTTGGGGCTGGTGCCCTGGGATGACCCAGAGGGATGGTATGGGGGAGGGAGTGGGAGGGGGTTCAGGATGGGGTACAGGTGTACGCCCGTGGTGGATTCATGTTGATGTATGGCAAAACCAATACAATATTGTAAACTAACTAGCCTCCAATTAAAATAAATAATTTAAATTTTTTAAAAAAGGCTTTGGTGTAGTCAATAAAGCAGAAGTAGATGTTTTTCTAGAACTCTCTTGCTTTTTCTATGATCCAAAGGATGTTGGCAATTTGATCTCTGGTTTCTCTGCCTTTTCTAAATCCAGCTTGAACATCTGGAATTTCTTGGTTCACATACCTCTGAAGCCTGGCTTGGAGAATTTTGAGCATTACTTTGCTAGCTTGTGAGATGAGTGCAGTTGCGCGGTAGTTTGAACATTCTTTGCATTGCCTTTCTTTGGGACTAGAATGAAAATTGACTTTTTCCATTGGTGAGTTTTCCAAATTTGCTGGCATATTGAGTGCAGCACTTTCACAGCACTGTCTTTTAGAATTTGAAATAGCTCAACTGTAGTTCCTTCACCTCCACTAGCTTTGTTTTAGTGATGATTCCTAAGGCCCTCTTGACTTCAGACTCTAGGATGTCTGGCTCTAGGTGAGTGATTGTGGTTATCTGGGTTGTGAAGATCTTTTTTGTATAGTTCTGTGTATTCTTTCCACCTTTTCTTAGTATCTACTGCTTCTTTTAGGTCCATACTGCTTCTATCCTTTATTGTGCCCATCTTTGCATGAAATGTTCCCTTGGTATCTCTAATTTTCTTGAAGAGGTCTCTAGTCTTTCCCTCTATTTCTTTGCATTGATCACTGAGGAAGGCTTTCTTATCTATGCTTGCAATTCTTTGGAACTCTCATTCAGATGGGTATGTCTTTCCTTTTCTCCTTTGCCTTTAGTTTCTCTTCTTTTCTCAGCTATTTGTAAGGCGTCCTCAGAGAACCATTTTGCCTTTTTTGCATTTCTTTTTCTTGGAGATGGTCTTGATCACTGCCTCCAGTACAATGTCACAAACCTCTGTCCATAGTTCTTCAAGCACTCTGTCTATCAGATCTAATCCCTTGAAATTTTTTTGTCACTTCCACTGTAAAACCATAAGGGATTTGATTTAGGTCATACCCGAAGCCAATTGATGCTTTTGAATTGTGGTGTTGGAGAAAACTCTTGAGAGTCCCTTGGACTGCAAGGAGATCCAACCAGTCCATTCTGAAGGAGATCGGCCCTGGGATTTCTTTGGAAGGAATGATGCTAAAGCTGAAGCTCCAGTACTTTGGCCACCTCATGCGAAGAGCTGACTCACTGGAAAATACTTTGATGCTGAGAGGGATTGGGGGCAGGAGGAGAAGGGGACGACCAAGGATGAGATGGCTGGATGGCATCACTGACTCAATGGACGCGAGTCTGAGTGAACTCTGGGAGTTGGTGATGGACAGGGAGGCCTGGCGTGCTGCAATTCATGGAGTCACAAAGAGTTGGCCACGACTGAGCAACTGAACTGAACTGAACTGAACTGAATGGTCTAGTGGTTTTCCCTACTTTCTTCAATTTAAGTCTGCATTTTGCAATCAGTAGTTCATGATCTGAGTCACAGTCATCTCCCAGTCTTGTTTTTGCTGACTGAATAAAGCCTGCTCTAAGAAACTCAGTTGAAGATATTTGGTATAAAAAGTGGTNTAGTGGTTTTCCCTACTTTCTTCAATTTAAGTCTGCATTTTGCAATCAGTAGTTCATGATCTGAGTCACAGTCATCTCCCAGTCTTGTTTTTGCTGACTGAATAAAGCCTGCTCTAAGAAACTCAGTTGAAGATATTTGGTATAAAAAGTGGTCCTAGAAAAAAGATCTTTAGAATAAAAAGTCTGAAATGTCATCATTTTCTGGGAGAGATAAAGATTCCATGGCTGATACAATTTGGAGTGATAATCCTAGCATGTATCATGTGCTATTATGAGGTTTCCAGGAAACAAAAAAAATTGGTAGAAACAGCCCCTCCCTTGGGCTAGCAGCTCCTGTTGCCTGGAGGCTTGTAAGGGCTTCACTTGACAACTTCCAAGGTGCTTGCCCTGCTCAAGTTCTGCTTACTCCTTTGCCGGGAGCCAGCATGAGGAATCCCACCCGTGACAAGGTCACGGGGCAGGAGATTTTGATGGGCAAGGATGAGTCAAATCTCAGAGTTTTTCTCCCTGGCATTTCCTGGGCATGTACCCCCCAAAACTAAGAATCTGCCTGCTTTTCCACTCTTCTGACATTCTCTGGNGTCTTCTCCAACACCACAGTTCAAAAGCATCAATTCTTCAGTGCTCAGCTTTGTTCACAGTCCAACTCTTACATCCATACATGACCACTGGCAAAACCATAGCCTTGACTTGACGGACCTTTGTTGGCAAAGTTTGAATTATTGCCCCACAAATATTGTTACCCCTTCCCCCTTCTGGATGGAATATATTTCTCTTCTTCATAAGTGTTGGGTCTGTCCATGACATTTGTTTTGGCCAAGGAATGCTAGTGGACCTGACATGAGCAGAGGCCTCAGATATACTTGCGATTTGGCTTGGATCTAGTGCTGCTGGGGCTTCTCTGAAGGCTCAGATNAAATATTGTTACCCCTTCCCCCTTCTGGATGGAATATATTTCTCTTCTTCATAAGTGTTGGGTCTGTCCATGACATTTGTTTTGGCCAAGGAATGCTAGTGGACCTGACATGAGCAGAGGCCTCAGATATACTTGCGATTTGGCTTGGATCTAGTGCTGCTGGGGCTTCTCTGAAGGCTCAGATGGTAAAGAATCTGCCTGCAATGCGGGAGACCTGAGTTCAATCCCTGGGTTGGGAAGATCCCCTGGAGAAGGGAAAGGCTACCCACTCTAGTATTCTGGGCTAGATTCCATGGACAGAGGAGCCTGGCAGGCTACAGTCTATGGAGTCGCAAAGAGTCAGACATGACTAGGCAACTTATTTTTCTTTTAGTGCTCCTGACTTTTCTCTGTGATCATGTCATGGGGAAGATTTATGAGGTAGACTAGAGTGCAACATTCAGCCTAAAGCCAAATGCAGTTGGGTCTAAGGCGGAGTCAGCTAGCTGAGTCTACACTAGATTGCCCATGGACATATGAATGCAGGAAAAAATGCTTTTTGCTGGATACCACTAAGTTTTTTTTGGTTGTTTGTCATGAGGCAAAAGTTAATTAATATACTATCCTATACAATTTAACAATATAATCGAAATTTTGCTATGTCCTGAATACTAGGCCAGTTGCTAAGAATACAATAATTAGCAAAACCAAGCATGATTTCTGTCCTCATGGAACTTATAATTGATTTGAGGAGATACTAATTAATACAATTATACACTACTAGAGGAAAACCATTATTCTTGGAACATATAAGAAATTGACCTTATCTACCCATGGGCATCAAAGAAAATTTTCTAGACAAGTGATTGAATCTGAGATTTGAGTGAAAATTAGGGGTTTAGGGTCTAGGAAAGGTAGGGTGAGGTGGGAGAAAATGTTCTTAAATTTCAGGCAGAGGGACTAGTTCGTTGATAGCACATAGCATGTTCCAAGAGCACAGAGAAGGCCACTGTGACTGGAGCCCATAGGCTAACGGTGCTATCATACTAGACGTAGGACAATGCAAGGCCTTAACGAAGATTTGGGATTTTTTCCCCACAAAATTTTAGAAGCCATTGAAAACTTTCTATACAGTGGCATTATCAGATTAGTATTTTGCAAATAATACTCTAGTCTCTGGATGGAAAACAGATTGAATGATAGAACTAGATTAGAGTGGCGAAACCATTTAGACAAATATTACACCTAACCAGGCTAAAGATGATGGTGGTTGTACTAATTAAGGCTGTGGAGACAGAAGAAAGTAGATGGCTTCAAGATATCTATAGGAAGTAAACATAGCAAGAAAACAGAATAGTTTAGTTTTGAGGTCTGAGGGAGAAGAAGTCAAGGAGGTTTCTTGGGTTTGTGATCTGACCAACTGAAAGTTGGTTCCATTTCTGGAAAGTAAAAATGAGTCTATGGAGGAGTATTTTGTGAACAGTTTATGTGAAAGCTGGGAGGTTGAGTAGGCCGTCTGGAACTTATTTGCCAACCTCACCCCAAGAGAGCTACCTTCCTGAATGGGAGTAGAGATATTATTATCTTTTAGGCAGAGAAGGGGAAGAATAGTTTGGAGGTGACAATGGGGAGTAAGAAATTCTTGATCCCAACTGCTGACACGGAGGCTGCTAGGGACATGGAGTCCTAGTGGGAGAATCAGGAGTAAAGGCAAAGAAGTGGAGGACATACTCAGAAAAAGAGATAAAAGGTAAAGGAAGACTTACTGACTGTAGACCAATAGCTCCAGAAAACAAGTTGTATATCACATACTAGAATTTCAGCCAACTGGGGTATGGGAGGAGATAACTAGATAACTAGAAATATAAATTAGGAATAAAATCACCAAGGTCACTGTCAGACACATTCCTTTCATCTATTTTACCTCCTGATTGCATTAAAGAATTAAAAGAATAGTTTGGACAAAGTTTGATCACAGCTTTCAATGTCCTTGGAAAGAATAGGCAGTCTATTTCCAACTTTGCTTTTATGATGATAACAAAAAAAGATTAAAAAGTTTTTTATATTTTCTCTGAATCTGAATTTCTGGATATATAATTATGCTCTTGCCGCTTAAAATAGAAACCTGAATGAAACTGGAGAGAAAATTTAGTTCAGATTTATTTGGAAAATTCTCTCTGTAATGGTAGCCGACACTCATTTAATGTTTTTAGAAAATTGTTGGAAATAGTTAATAGGACCTTAGCCGCATATTCCTGCCTGGTCATATTTGGGGGATCCCAAACTTACTCCTTGGAAGAAAAATTATGACCAACCTAGATAGCATATTGAAAAGCAGAGACATTACTTTGCCAACAAAGGTCCATCAAGTCAAGGCTTTGGTTTTTCCAGTGGTCATGTAGGGATGTGAGAGTTGGACTGTGAAGAAAGCTGAGTGCCGAAGAATTGGTGCTTTGAACTGTGGAGTTGGAGAAGACTCTTGAGAGTCCCTTGGACTGCAAGGAGATCCAACCAGTCCATTCTGAAGGAGATCGGCCCTGGGATTTCTTTGGAAGGAATGATGCTAAAGCTGAAACTCCAGTACTTTGGCCACCTCANCCGAAGAATTGATGCTTTTGAACTGTGGTGTTGGAGAAGACTCTTGAGAGTCCCTTGGACTGCAAGGAGATCCAACCAGTCCATTCTGAAGGAGATCGGCCCTGGGATTTCTTTGGAAGGAATGATGCTAAAGCTGAAACTCCAGTACTTTGGCCACCTCATACGAGGAGTTGACTCATTGGAAAAGACTCTGATGCTGGGAGGATTGGGGGCAGGAGGAGAAGGGGACGACCAAGGATGAGATGGCTGGATGGAATCACGGACTCGATGGACGTGAGTCTGAGTGAACTCCAGGGGTTGGTGATGGACAGGGAGGCCTGGTGTGCTGTGATTCATGGAGTCGCAGAGAGTCGGACACGACTGAGTGACTGAACTGAACTGAAGCTGATGGTTGCCAAGTCAGGTTCTCAGGACATGAAATGAGACACACAAGCAGACAACAGCTGTCCCTGGGACAGAAAGAATTGACATCCAGTAGGTACCTGGCAGCAAATCAGATATTTAATCCTTACAAATGTTTTTTGCCTACCAATATGAATTTGGAAAGGAAAGGATGATCTTACATTCCTCTCTCCATCAGGCACCAGAGATCTGGGAGAGTAGACTTTGGTAAGAACTCTCACCCTTTGCTGGCTCCTGCCAGTTTTTCCAGAATCCTGGCTGCAGGCTCTGGACTGAGTGGATACTCCCAGCAGTTCTCAACTTGGTCATCAGAAATTATAGAGGAGGAAAAACAATTTTCCCTCCACTCTTAATGGTAGTGCTTGACTAAGGGCACTTTTTGTCTAATGTGTTAGTTGTGTCAGACTCTGAAATCCCGTGAATTGCAGTACACCAGGCTCCTCTGTCCATGGAATTCTCCAGGCAAGAATACTGGAATGGGTTGCCATTTCCTTCTCTGGGGGTCTTCCCAACCCAGGGATTGAACCCCGGTCTCCTGAATTGCAGGCAGATTCTTTGCCATCTGAGTCACCAGGGAAGCCCTTAAGATACCTCATAAATAGATAAACTTATCTAGGTTAGAATTTCTCCATTATGGCCACTATAATTCAAGATTATCTATGATAAGGTTAACCTGCTTGCTCTGCCTTCAAACAGGATTTTGTTCACCTGAGGTCTCACATTAGGTACAAGCTTACTTAAGTTGGACCTAGTCTAACTTTGGACTCAGTTTGGTTTCTAAGTTGGGTCCAGTTCAATTCTGAACCCTGTCTGGTTTTTACGCCAAACCCAGTCTAAACTCTTAGCTTCCAGGTCCAGATTGGGAAAAAAGAAATTATCCAAAAAAGCCTGAGAGTTCCTAATGATGGTTGCTGCAGCCCTAGGATCCTAGAAGGTCTTACCCACCATCTGAGGCAGTGAGCGGGCACCAAGTTCAAGGGGCTCAGCAGGTACCTGCATGATTGAGTTAGTTCTCAGGTTGGTGATGAAGAGCTTAGCATAGGTGCCTTCGTTTTGGTCCTGTTGACTTGTTTTTAGCAATGGTTACTCTTTTTCTTATAGCTTGGTGAAATCTGCATATGGTGAGAAACAGTTATACTCTTTCTTACTTCTGGGCTCAACTCCACACTTCATCTTGGCAGGAAGGTCCCTGCTCTGAATCCTGAACCTTAGAAGATGGCACTCTTGCCCTCCTCCTGCACTGCTCCTCTCCTGAGGTTTAGGAGTTTGTGAAGCCAAGAAGATGGGTTGATCTGAAATCCTTGCCGCCCCTCCCTACCTCTCCTTCTAGTTGTGTTCTGGATGCTTTGGTCCCTGAAATGCCCCATCTAAACACAGTGAATGTACTCCAGGGGACTGACTGAGACTTTCTATGGGGAAGGCCATGTTGCTGACCCTGGTGATTCAGAGGTAGGCTTGGGCTGGGAAGTGAGGAAGGGATTTTAGGCTAGGGACTGGGGCCAGGACTGGAGTTTGAACTTCCCCATCAGCTTCAGGTACAAAATTCCAAAAAATCCACTCATCCTAAGTTCAAACCTGCCTGTCCAATTTTAAGCTCCTTTGAGGAGACTAAAAGGCAGATACCAACCTGGAAAAAAGGCTGGGACACTCTGTGTAGAAATTACCTAACCTGAGTGGGATTGGGGTCACAGTAAACCTCTGGGCATATGGAAGGAGGCCCCCTGTGCAGAGTTAGACATGTATCTTTACCATTTCCTGTGATTTTATTTTCTGTTTTTTAGTAAAACAAACAAAAATATTTGATTCCTCCAGTTTTTCTCTGTTAGGCACTCAGATGATATAAGTAAAACATTTTTGATCAGTTTGGTAGCAACTTATTTATCCTTAAGACCATTCGATTATAGAACTCATCATATTTCGTGAACTCCTTTTGATGTCCCAGTAATACAGCATGACTTTAAAAGCATGTCATGGTCAAATAAGTTTGGCTAACACAGAGATGCCACATCCTTCAAACACCTGAGATTGGCCACATCAAACCCACATCCCTGGTCAAAACTCCCCAAAAACCTATCTTTCTTTATCTGAAACTCATTTCTAAGCTGCCCTATGTTCCTCCTAATCTAGTCCATCAAGTTGCCCATCACCAGACCTTCCAGAACTTTCCATTGGGGCCTTAAGAACTCATGGTCTATAGCTAAGAAACCACCTTACACGCTCAATCTCCTCTGTGAACAGTCCATTACACCTTTCTATTCTAACTGGAAAACCTCTGAGGTGAGCTTCATGCTCTCCCTGTAATTTTTCTCCCCTTATGTTCAGTACCTGGAGTTGGTATTGGTGACGCATTTTGTTGTGAAGATCTTGTTTCTCACTATTTCTTAAATTTTTCCCTTTTGCTTTGTTCACACAAGCTCCCCTAATTTGTACTCATTAATCATCTCTAGGTCCTACAGTTGCCCCCAGCTGCGTTTCCTGTTCCCTGAGTGGCTTCCCTTCAATCTGTCCGCACTGCTGTGATATTGATCTTTTTCATCATGTCATTTCCTTGCTTAAACTCCTTCAATAGCTCCCCATAGCTTTCAAGGAGAAAGTTCAAACTCTTTCATTTAGTATCTAAGGCTTTTGTGACCCCATTTCTTTCTATATTTTCAGCTTTATTGCCCACACTCCTTCACATTCACCCTTGGATCCAGCTGTATTGAGCAATTTGAAGTCCTCTGCAGTCCCCCAGGGAACCAGGAAACTTTTCAGGACAAGTCCTCCCAGGATAACTTAGATGCACTATACCTCTGCCCCTAACATACTGTCCTCCTCCATCCGTCATCACGGCACTGAATGCACTGTGCTGTGGTCTGTTCTGCAGCTTTCTAAGGGAAAATACCATGTCTCGGTCAGATTTCAATCCTTAGGGCCTGGTAGTGTCTGTTAAATAAACAAAGGAAGGAAGGTAGGAAGGGATAACCGAAGCTGCTCTGCCAATATTAATGGGGCATCATTTCGAGTCGGTTTTTTCCCTTCGGAAGTGAAGCTGTTTTATGTTGACTAGTTTATCTTCTTTCTGTTGGTTTCTCTGAAGTTAAGTGTTATATGCATATGTTGGGTGGTGATGGGTGATGAGGAGAGTGTTTGCCTGTGTGTGTTTGTGGATGGGGAGGCTGCAGGGGGAAAAAAGAAAACTTTCCTAAAGCTATCCTCAAAAACCTGACTCTCAGGAGCAGTAGAGAATAAATTCCTGGGACTAGCTGTTGAATGAAATCCTGGGACTGCCTGTCTCAGAATGCCCTTATGGGCTAGGATTAAAGTCTTTTTGGAGTTATTATCCTGGTTTTTCTGTACACTTTCTTTTGGCAAGCTATCCAATTAACTTGGGGCTCTCATTAACGTCAAAGTCTAATCAACTAAATTTACTGTTCACAGAAATAACCCTTAGAGATTTGACATGGACTAACTGGGTAATGATGATAATGTGCTTTAAAATCAGACTGGCTGAGGAACTGGGCAGTGAAGGTGTCTTTCATGCCCTTCCCTTAGCCTGTAATGTCTTCTTCATGCTTTTCTGCTTGGCAAACTCACTTGTTCTTCAAGACTTCCCTGGGTGCTGGACTGATATAAGCATTGTCCTGTGTTTACTCTGCACCCTGGGATATAGCATTGACTGAACTAGACATTCTTTAAGAACAGGGACTCTGTGTGTGTGTTTGTGTGTGTGTGTGTGTTTATACATATCCCCAGTTCCTAGTATTGTGTCTAAAGCATCAGTTCTCTTCAGTTACTCAGTCGTGTCCGACTCTTTGTGACCCCACGTATCGCAGCACGCTAGGCCTCCCTGTCTATCACCAACTCCCGGAGTTCACTCAAACTCATGTCCATCGAGTCAGTGATGCCATCCAGCCATCTCATCCTCTGTCATCCCCTTTTCTTCCTGCCCCCAATCCTTCCCAGCATCAGGGTCTTTACTAATGAGTCAACTTTTTGCAGGAGGTGGCCAAAATATTGGAGTTTCAGCTTCAGCATCAGTCCTTCCAATGAACACCCAGGACTGATCTCCTTTAGGATGGACTGGTTGGATCTCCTTGCAGTTCAAGAGACTCCCAAGATTCTTCTCCAACAGCACAGTTCAAAAGCATCAATTCTTCGGTGCTCAGCTTTGTTCACAGTCCAACTCTCACATCCATACCTGACCACTGGAAAAACCATAGCCTTGACTAGATGGACCTTTGTTGACAATAGTGGAAATCAATTTATGTTCCGTGGATTTTTTAATCTCGGGAGATGACAAAATCTGATGATGGCTGTATGGCTTGACCAGAAAAATTAGTTGATATACAATAACTATATGTTTTATTTGTATGAAAGTAACATACTCTACTTGTAGAGAATTTGAAATACATAGAATTTCACAAAAACAGAAAGCTTAAATTTTCTGTAATCTTCATACCTACCCCAAATTAACTGTTCTTAACAACTTGAATACTTGACTTTTGTGTATATACAAATATTGAGGGTCTTGCTTCAATATTTATGATGCATTTAAACATTTAGCTTAACTTCACATTGAATCAAGAATCATAAAATGTGACTTCTAAGAAATTGAATACTCCCTTGAGGGAAAGCAGTTTCAAGGACAGAGGGAACATGTGAGATTAAAAAAGGGAAGTTCAATTTAGGGAACCATTTAGCCTTGAAGGAGCTATTTACCCTGTATGAGTGAGCGTTTTATTTGAAACCAGATTTTATTTGTATAGGATTAGTCTTTTGACTTTTTCTACTTTTTAAAACCTATTTTATAAAGATTAAATAATCAATCCAATCTACAGGGACTTGTTGATCCAGTGTATTAGCTGAGGGGTAGCTGGCAGCCACAATGAAGAGAGATGATTCTGAAAGTTTGAGTAGGTGTTTTCAGGTGGCTCCTGGCTTCCAGACCCACAGCAATACCCTGATTGTTCCTAACATGAGCAGGCATATACCTGGTTCCTCAATTTGATCTATGGGCCAGGAGCAGTGGTATCATCTGAGCAATTGTAAGAGAAGCAGAGTCGCTATCCTTCCCCAAATCTAATGACTCAGAATCCATACTGTAGCAGTACTGCCAGGCGACCCTAAGCACATTACATTTGAGAGGTATACAACAGCTCCACAGCTTCCTGGAATTCTATGAATTACACTGGGAGATTACTCTTAGTCAATGATCTTGACTTTTAAACCATCATCCCTGTCTGGCTGTGTGGATGGGCCCCTTGGGCTCACGCTGCTGTATGGAAACGTCACTTGTTGCTGTTTTTCTTTTCGCCTGCACACAGCCTGGTATGAGTCTGCTACTGCTTTCACCTGGACTGCACCTTCCATGAAACTTCATCCTGTTGAAATTCCTGGCTTCCCTGCACTCCTAGAAGTTTCGCTAGATGAACGCCCTTCTTTTGGCTTTCCATAGTCAACAGCTGGCTTCACCTCAGATGCTGTGATTCTGTTGTCCTTGTGTCTTGTTTCTCTTTTTTCACTTTCATGCTTGGAGTTCCACCCATCTGACTATAAGATGAAGCAGGTTTTGTATGTGTTATTCTTATTCTGTAGACCAGACAATTGAGGTTTAAAAGAGATACAAAATTTCTTTTAATGAATGGCTTTTAATTGATAGACTCAAACCTGAAACCCCTAAAATCACATCAATGTAGTTACCTGCAGACTGACCTGCTATGATCCCTCTTCCTCCCTCACTCTGTATCAGGGTTGGTCGGTGTGGTCAGTAGCGTATGGCACAAGTGACGGCTTCTCACATCTGATGGATGCATGCTCAGTCATGTCCAACTCTTTGAGACCCACTGGATTGTAGCCTGCCAGGCTTCTCTATCCATAAAAATTTTCCAGGCAAGAATACTGGTGCATGCTAAGTTGCTTCAATCATGTCCAACTCTGTGTGACTGTATGGACTGTAGCCACCAGGCCCTTCTGTCCATGGGATTCTCCAGGCAAGAATACTGGAGTGGGTTGCCATGCCCTGCTCCAGGGGATCTTCCCAACCCAGGGATCGAACCCAAGTCTCTTATATCTACTGCATTGGCAGGCAGGTTCTTTACCACTAGTGCCACCTGGGAAGCCCAAGAATACTGGAGTGGGTTGCTATTTGCTCCTCCAGGGTCACCTCTGATATTATGTTATCAAAGAAACATAGCCTCTGTCTTGGTTTCCCTCTCTTGTCGTGGATCATTAATTTGGGGAAAGCCAGTTGTTTTGTCATGAGCAGCCCTATGGAGAGACCAGGTGTTCAACAACTGAAGCCTCCTGCCTACAGCTATGTTAGTGAATTTGGAAGCAGATCCTTCAACCCAGTCAAGGTTTCAAACAATGGTGGCTATGCAGGTGTATACCTAACATATGTTTTCTTTTGTCTCGATCAAAACACAAATGCCCTGAAGACTTTATAAACAGTCATAGTGGCCATATAATTTCACCAAGCCACAACATTACAAGAGAAAAAAATCATATGAAAAAGATTAAGAATTAAAATAAGTGATCTAGGATTAAAAGAGGACTGGGGCGGCACTAGCGTTCTCCGTTTAAGGAGGCAATCACTTTTAGATAAACGCAAGCACGGGGCTGAGAGCGCCCAGTGAGTGAGTGCTTCCTCAGGCACTTGTTACGGTGGCATCCACTTCTCAGTACCAGTTTCTGGCTTAGTTCGACTGGGCTGCTAAGACAGGATACCTTAGACTGGGTAATTTATAGACGATACAAATTTATTTCTCCCAGTTCTAGAGAAAGGGAAGTCTGAGATGTCTAGAGAGAGCCTGCTCTCTGGTTCACAGTCAACTATATTTTCCTCTTTTTGCTACGTCCTCACATGGTGGAAGGGACAAGGGAGTTCCCTGGGGTTGCTTTATAAGGGCACTTATCCTATTCATGACAGCCCCACCCTCATGACCTAATTACCCCAAAGACCCCACCCCCAAATATCATCACATTAGGAGTCAGAATTTAGCACATACATTTTTAGGAGGACACAAATGTTCAGTAGGCAGCAAGCTCATTGAATCCTCATAAACACCTCTTGTGAGTAATTTATTAAGGACATTTTAGAGATGAGAGAATTAAAGCGCAGAAATGAAAGTGTCTTTTAAAGTTAGGAGTTATGGGCAGAGATTTATTTATTTGTACACTGGATTTTTGTTGCTTGCATGGGCCTTCTCTAGCTACAGTGAGCAGAGGCTACTCTTCATCGCATTTCGTGGGCTTCTCATTGCAGTGGTTTCTCTTGTTACAGAGCACAGGCTCTCAGCATGCAGTCTTCAGTATCTATGGCATGTAGGCTCAATAGCTGTGGCTCACAGGCCCTGGAGTGTGCGGGCTTCAGCAGTTGTGGTGCATGGACTTAACAATTAGTCAGTGGCATATGGACTCCCAGACCAGAGACTGAACCCATGTCCCTTGCATTAGCAGGTGGATTCTTATCCACTGTACCATGAGGGAAGTCATGGAGAGAGTTTGACCCCCAAGCTGTACTCTTTTAACTCTACCATTACTCCTGATTGTCCTTGGAGGGTTAAGTTTCTAATTCTGTGAAAACTAATTAAAGGTAACATTTCATGAAAATCAGTGTTTTATCATATGATCCATGGAGGAGCAAAACAGTGTAGATAATCTAAACAAATTTATACTTGATTTGGGAAAAAAAAATTTTTTGTTTTTGATTGTCCTAACATCCTAGTTGATTATCCTAACATCACTTATATACAGAGTACATCATGAGAAACGCTGGGCTGGAAGAAGCACAAGCTGGAATCAAGATTGCTGGGAGAAATATCAATAATGTCAGATATGCAGATGACAACACTCTTACGCGAGGAGGAACTAAAAAAGTGAAGAGGAACTAAAAAGCCTCTTGATAAAAGTGAAAGTGGAGAGTGAAAAAGTTGGCTTAAAGCTCAACATTTAGAAAACGAAGATCATGGCATCTGGTCCCATCATTTCATGGGAAATAGATGGGGAAACAGTGGAAACAGTGTCAGACTTTATTTTGGGGGGCTCCAAAATCACTGCAGATGGTGAGTGTAGCCATGAAATTAAAAGATGCTTACTCCTTGGAAGAAAACTTATGACCAACCTAGATAGCATATTCAAAAGCAGAGATATTACTTTGCCGACTAAGGTCCGTCTAGTCAAGGCTATGGTTTTTCCAGTGGTCATGTATGGATGTGAGAGTTGGACTGTGAAGAAAGCTGAGCGCCAAAGAATTGATGCTTTTGAACTGTGGTGTTGGAGAAGAAGACTCTTGAGAGTCCCTTGGACTGCAAGGAGATCCAACCAGTCCATTCTGAAGGAGATCAGCCCTGGGATTTCTTTGGAGGGAATGATGCTAAAGCTGAAACTCCAGTACTTTGGCCACCTCATGCGAAGAGTTGACTCATTGGAAAAGCCTCTGATGCTGGGAGGGATTGNTCATGTATGGATGTGAGAGTTGGACTGTGAAGAAAGCTGAGCGCCAAAGAATTGATGCTTTTGAACTGTGGTGTTGGAGAAGAAGACTCTTGAGAGTCCCTTGGACTGCAAGGAGATCCAACCAGTCCATTCTGAAGGAGATCAGCCCTGGGATTTCTTTGGAGGGAATGATGCTAAAGCTGAAACTCCAGTACTTTGGCCACCTCATGCGAAGAGTTGACTCATTGGAAAAGCCTCTGATGCTGGGAGGGATTGGGGGCAGGAGGAGAAGGGGATGACCGAGGATGAGATGGCTGTATGGCATCACTGACTCGATGGATGTGAGTCTGAGTGAACTCCGGGAGTTGGTGATGGACAGGGAGGCCTGGTGTGCTGCGATTCATGGGGTCGCAAAGAGTCAGACACGACTGAGCAACTGAACTGAACTCAACATCCTAGTATTAGTTTTCTCCTACTAATATTACAGTGTAGTTTGCAGTCCATTTACTGAGTGACAGGAGTTGTTGACAAAGAAACATGCTGTTGTAAAGGTAGAAAAAAAAATCTGAATTGGCAACAAAAATTATTTGGGATAAATTCTGGCATTTACAGCTGTGAATGAGTAATTTAAAGCTCTTTCTTCTAAGACTTCTAAGTTTGAAACAGTTTATCTTAAACATTGGAAAAAGAGACCCATGATGTAACAAGCACGGTTTTATTGAGATTTAATGAATTTTAAAGCATATTATATTAAAGTAGATATATTTAATTCATGCAGATTTGCCGCTACATAATTCTTCTCAAATAAGCAGCTTTATCAATAAAACTTGTACAGATTAAAGTTTAAAAAGTTTCAGTGAATAACCAATAGAATTTTATCTCTAACCACTAATACATGGGCTATTGAGTCATTGCATTTTGCTTTTAATTATCACAAGAGTGAACACTCAGTCAGTATTTAAAAAGCACTTCGTGATTGTTAATTAACTGACACTAACTCCTACTTCCTGGGCCAGATAAATTTCTTCTTTTGAAAGACAAATTGAGCTAAATTTGATCCTTCAAGCTAAACTTACTTTAAATTACAATTTATTCTGAAGCAAAACTGAGGCTACGATGGAGATATGGAACTTCTAGGTGAGAAATGAAAATTAGGTTGCCCATTAGGTCACTAACAATGTTAGATCTCTTGGTTAAAAGAGAAATTTTAATTATCAAAGAAAGAGGAGAATAAGAAAAAAATTGTGATGAAATGAACATACCCGATAAATTTATCTAATACTTAGCCATTTTTTCGTCATTAGTATTATGTAAAATATAAATTGTAATTTACTTAGAAGAGACTATATTTCTTGGATTTACCATGATTCCAACACGTTATCAAGTGCACAATACAATCAGTGTCACAGTGATCATTCCAAAAAAATCCATGAAATTGTAAGTGGGTATGCGTCTCATTGTGCTGGATACTGTACAAAGCAAATGGCCTAATGGTGCAATTCTGTACTTCCTATCCTGAGACAAAGCATTAGAACCAAAAAATCTAATTACTATTTGGTCATAAAATCATTCTGGGAATTTTCTAAGTGAAATACGCATACTTCCCTTATTCTGGTTTTCACTGATGTTTGAAGTGATTATTCACAACAGAGGAACAGCCTGATCCAAGAATAGTTTCAAGCAGAGGTAAACTACCACACAAAACAGGATTAAAACCAGAGATAACTAGGAGGATTGTTTCCACAAAGAAACAATTTCTTCCTAATTCTCAATTTCCTTTTAAGGCCCCCTTTTGCTCAGGAAATGTAATATCCCTCATCCCACAGTTAAGACCAAAATCAATAGAAACCTTAGGCAGTTATTTCTCATCTTATGAGTCTAGTGTTA
Organism: Neotragus moschatus; assembly: GCA_006410615.1. Taxonomy (NCBI): domain Eukaryota; kingdom Metazoa; phylum Chordata; class Mammalia; order Artiodactyla; family Bovidae; genus Neotragus; species Neotragus moschatus. The sequence continues at coordinate 914,759 of SJYA01001022.1, forward strand.
TTAAGTTCACCTAGAACCTTCTGTAGCCAATTCGGGTAGATGGACTCATCTAAGGGTAAGAGAAAGATTCTTTGAATTTGCAGAAACAGAAATAGATGAAACAATCCCAGCATTTACTCTTTGATTTATTATTTCATGAAGTACATACTCATTATTTCAGATACTAAGTAGTGAACAAAACCAGCCCCTCCTCCCAGAAAAAGACCTTTTCACATCTTCATTGTGCTTACCTGCGAGAGAGGAGAGAAATATAATCAGCAAGCAAAATCCACAGGATATCAAATATTAATATGGGGAAAAAGACAACAGGGAGGGGGGATAAGGAGCTGCTAGGTGGTGAGTATTACGGGTTTGTTACTTAAATCGGATGATCGGGAAAGCCTCTATAAAAAGCTGACATGGAGCAGAGATCTAAAGAAAGTGAGAAAGTGAGGAATGGGGCATGTGGATAACCATAAAGGGAGTGGAAAGGAGCCAAGAATTTGAAGATGCCTCTTGGGATGCATTTTAGAGAGATTTTTTTTTGTGGAGCACTTAACATGGAATAGAAGGAGACCTTGAGAACAGATGTTTGCCAGTTAGTTTTGGATCCTAGCACCGGCTGGCCTGACGGGGCTGTGGTGACTCTGTTTTGCACAGGTGACCCTGGGAATCGGACAGAAGGCCAGGAGAGCTGGGTCAGGGGTTATCTGAGGAGCAGGCTCTGTGAGTTTTCCTTTGTGACCTTGAAACATCTGCTTTCAACCAAGCTTGGGTAGCTGATTCTCGCTTTCACAGAAGCAGACCAATCTTTCTCAAGATAGTCCTTGATCTGAAAGAAAACAGACTCCTGTAACATCTGCTTCCCTCTTCCCAGGTCTGAGCCCCAGCTGTGCTGCAGTTTAGGCACCTGCTGGGCACCTCAGGTACATGCAGGTGACCAGTCATCTACTCCACAGCTCTCCTTCTGCCAAAATTCAGCCTTTATTTCACCAGTTAAGATGTTGCTTGGGGCCTTTTAGAAGCCTTAGTAACTTTCTTTAAATATTCTTTTGTTAAGTTTTTTTTAAAATGTAGAACATATTTTGAAAGTCTTTATTAAATTTGTTACAATATTGTTTCAGTTTGATGTCTTGTTTTTTTTGACCCAGAGACATGTATGATCTTAGCTCGCTGACCAGGGATTGAACACACACCCCCTGCACTGGAAGGTGAAGGCTTAATCACTGGACTGCAAGGAAAGTCCCTAAATATTTTTTGTGTACACACACACACACACACACACACACACACATATACGTATATATATGTACATATATATATATATTTCACATCTCTCACTGGACTGTAACATTCCTTACCTGACTAAAAGAAGGAGTTACTGAACAATCCCTTTTGTGACTCAAAATATATTCTCTTACTTCTCTTCAATTATATTAATTTTATTTATTCTAAACCTGGGCCCTCTAGGAAGACAGAGTTAACAAGCTTTCAGAAGCACTGATATTTAACCAGGCCTGATATTCACCCCGCAGTGTGGAGCAAAAAGTTAAGCAAGCTTAAGACCATTTACTAAATATTAAATGTAGTAGCTTCCCAGGTGGCTCAGTGGTAAAGAATCTGCCCGCAATGCAAGAGACTCAGGTTCGATTCCTTGCACTCTCCTCTTCCTCTGTTTGAGAAGTAATCTGTTCCCTCTCTCCTCTGCTTTGCTTCTTCCTAAAAACAATTCCTTTGGATTTAAATCAAAGTGAGGTTGGAAAGACCTTTGTCCTCCTATGAAAGGCAAATCCTGAGGAGAAGAAATCCATTCATTCTTACTACACATTTAGGTACAGCTTCAGGGTGAAGAAATCTGAGAATATTTCCTAAGAGCTGGCTGACAGGGTGGGAGAGAAAAGCCACATGAGAGGGCATCAGGTTACACACAGGGGCAGACAAGCCTTTCCAGAAGGCATGCTTTGCCCCCGTCAATTTTGCCAGCCTTTTGCCCTGGTTGGAACAGGAACTTCTGGAATCCTCCCAATAGTCTTCCTGCCTTCATTTTAGCTTTGTCATGTTTTCTCTGTAGTTCTCTATTATTCAGACTTTGTTTCAAATACAAATAGTAAATTAGTATTGAATAATTATTAAATATTGAAGATCATTTAGCACAAATAGGTTTATTTCCAGATACCATACCAAAAGGAAATTAGTTTTTATGGGTGCCCGGACTTTTTTATCTGGAAAAGTTATGCTAATGTTATTTTGGAAATCCATGAAAAGATTTGTAAAAGAGTGTGCACACATCCAAACCTACAGGTCACAGACAATGCAAATGCAGGAGAATCAAGCTCTAGGAAGGGGAACAGCTAATTCCAGAGGGCTGAGAGGTGGGCATAAACTAATACTCTGTGGCTGGTGAAAAGAAAGTGGGCAAACTTCCTTGGGTCAAACTTCCCTGACTTTCTGGGAGAGAGTTCTTTATCTGGCTGCTATAAATATCTCCATTCTTCCCTGGGGAAATTTGTCTAGTGTGGAAGAGAGAGTGAAAGGGGGTGAGAGTGAATTTGAAGATTGAGGTAAAATGAGGCTATAGATGACATATTACAAAAAATCTCTTGGATTTAGTATGGGAAACTAGAAATAGTTTGTGGAGCTTGTGGTCAAACATAATTTCCTCAGAACTGCTTTAGATTAGAAGTAAAGCCAGGATGAGGAGGGAGCCAGAATAAGAATGTTTAATAATTCTTCCTGTTATGAAATGTCCTTTTCATATTTATCTTCGCCAAACTTAGAGAAGGGATCCCATTCACTTTTGAAATTTAACCTGTTTTGAGTCTTTCATCTTTGAAAGAACTCCTGTTCTGTTTCATCCAATCAGTAAACCAGACTATGATTTATTAAAAAAAATTACCGAGTGCCTACTGTGTGCCAGGCAAGATACTAGAGCTGGAGAAACAAAAATGAATGAGCTACAGTCCCTGTCTTCAAGGTGGAGATCACAAAAGAGCCCACAGTCTGTTTTGGGGAGATAGAGATTATCAAATAAGTTATGGCAATATTGATGAAAAGGGCTAACACAGGGTCCTGTAGACTTAAAAGAGGCCATGGTTAAATCTTGGGTAGATGAGAAAAGTCTTCATGGATCAAGGTCAAGTCTGGATCTTCGAGGGTAGAAAGGAGTTCACCAATGGGATAAAAGTGGGTATTTCAGTCAGAAGGCATTATAAAGAGCAGCAGGTGGGTTCTGATCACAGTGTGCCTTGTATTATCCTGAGGAATCTAAGCTTTATCCTATTAGCCCCTGGGAAACATAAAAGATTTTTTTAAGTAGATGAATTACATGATCAAAGTTGCAATTTAGCAAGGTCACTCTAGTGATAGTCTGGATGACATCCTGCAGGAGGGCAAGGTGATTACCATATCTGAAGTCAGTTTGGAAATATTTGTTTTCTAAATATTGATTCTTCCACTCCAGGAACATGGTGCATGCTCAGTCATTTCAGTCGTGTCTGACTCTGTGACTCTATGGACTGTAGCCCTCCAGGCTTCTCTGTCCATGGGGATTCTCCCGGAAAGAATACTGGAGTGGGTTGCCATTCCCTACTCCAGGGAGAAACATGGTATCGATGTCCATTTCTTTTGATCTCCTTCAATTGCTTTTAGCAATATTTTGTTACTTTCATTAAACAATTCTTGAACATATTTTATTGAATTTATTTCTCAGCATTTCATGTTTTTAATGCTGCTAGAAATGGTATTATTTTAAAATTTCAATTTCCAATTGTTTATTGCTATGAAATAGAAATATAATTGATTTATCTATATCTTTTGATCATGCTTAACTAGATTGTTGGGCTTCCCTGGTGGCTCAGCGGTAAAGAATCTGCCTGCCAATGCAGGGTTTGGTCCCTGGGTCAGGAAGATCCTCTGGAGAGGGAAATGGCAATCCACTCCAGTATTCTTACCTGGGAAATCCCATGGACAGAGGAGCCTGGTAGGCTACAGACCCTGGGGTCAGACACAATTTAGCGACTGAACAACAATAACTAGATTATTAGTTTTAAGTAGTTTCTTTTTTTAAAAAAAAACTAGATTCCTTGTGTGAAATTGCTTCAGTCATGTCTGACTCTTTGCAGCCCTCCCTCCAGGCTCCTCTGTCCATGGGATTCTAGGTTCCTTAGTCATCTAAAAAGTGGACATGATTATGTGTTCTGGAAATAATTTTACTTTTCTTTCAAATTTGAATTTTTAAAAATGTCTTCCTTTTGCATAAAAGCTTTCAACAAAATTTGGAGTATAAGTAGCAGGGGACATTCTCACCTTCCTCCCAGTCTTGGTGGGAAAACAGTTATTAGAATTAACTATTTGAGTCATTCTGGCCTCTTAAGCTCATTAGACAGTTCATTTTGGGTGTGCATGAAACTCTACTTTATTGGAATAGAGCAACTAGGTAACAGGAATCACACTGGTGCTGGCAGCTTTGGGCCACTGCCCTCATCCCTTTTAGCCCCAGAGGCCTGGAGGGCTCCTGCCCCTCTGAGGCTCTCCTACTTACTTGCACCAGAAGAGGCTTCCACTTTGGGAAACTGCACTGAGCAGGCAATTCCAACGTGCATTTTGCTTCTAGGTTCGCAATTAGCAGCAAATGCCCACAAAGACAGCAGTAGTGATAAGACTGGACTTGATATTTCAGGAAAGGATAAGTAAAAGGTTAAGTTAGACCCAGGAACCACGTGTTAACAATGGTCTCATAGCAGAAGAGGAAAAAATGGCTGGATGGCATCCCTGACTCAGTGGACATGAATCTGAGCAATCTCCAGGAGATAGTGAAGGACAGGGGAGCCTGAGGTGCTGCAGTCCATGGGGTCACAAAGTCAGACATAATTTAGCAACTAGACAACAAGGATAGACTTAAGGTTATCGAGATTTTCTTTTGCTTATTCAGGCAGTGTTTGGTAATTTGCCTTTCAAGAAAGATTGCCATTTCATCAAAGTTTGTCAGTTTTTTTTGCCAATATTTTTGTTATATTACTAGTGATATTCTCAGTTTCATTCTTGATATTGGTAATTTTTTCTCTTTTTTTTACTTGTAAGTTTAGCCACTAGTCTTTGAACTTCATTGATTTTTTTTTTTTTTTTTTTTTGATCATAGTGAAGTTGCTCAGTCATGTCCGACTCTTTGCGACCCCGTGGACTGTAGCCTACCGGGCTCCTCTGTCCATGGGATTTTCCAGGCAATAGTCCTGGAGTGGATTGTCATTTCCTTCTCCAGGGGATCTTCCCAACCCAGGGATCGAACCCGGGTCTCCTGCATTGTAGAAAGACGCTTTACCGTCTGCTTCACCACTATTTGCTTTTCTGTTTTTCTTGATTTCTATTATTTATGACTTTCTTCCTTCTACTTACCTTGGATTTAATCTGTTCTTATTTTTCTAGCTTCTTAAGAATGACACTTAGGCCATTGTTTTGAGATCTTTACTAATACAACCAATTAAAGCTGTAAATTTCTCTAAAAGCTCTGTTTTAGCTATGCCCCACAAATTCCAATATATTGGGTTTTAATCTCACGTATTTAAAAACAGTTTTGTATTTGTGTGTGTGTGTGATTTCTTCTTTGACCAATGCTGCTTAAAAGTTTATTTTCCAAATATTTGGGAATTTTCTAATTTTTAAAACATTTTCTAATTTAATTTAGTTTAGTAAAGTGATGTGTGTATGTATGCTCAGTTGTAGTCTGACTCTTTGTGACCCCATGGACTGGGGCCTGCCAGGTTCCTCTGCCCATGGAATCTTTCAGGCAAAAATACTGGAGTGGGTTGTTATTTCCTCCTCCAGGGGATCTTTACCACCCAGGGATCAAACCCGAGTTTCTTACATGTCCTGCACTGGCAGGTGGATTCTTTACCCTACCACTAGTGCCACCTAATATGTGTGGTATAATTTTAATCCTTCTAAATTTGTCGAAGCTAGTTTTTATGGCATGACATTTTAGTCTATCTTGATGAATGTTTTGTGTGCTCTTGAAAAAAAGTATATTTCTTAATAGCATTATATGTTAGATATACATTATATATATATGTATATATATATATACAACATTGATATTAATAGTCATTTCAGCTTTCTTATAATTGGTGTTTACAAGTTATATCTTTCTTCCATTCTTTAAATTTTAACCTATGTCTTATTTTTAAAATTAATTTCTTATAGACACTGTATAGTTGTGTTTTTTTAATAATCTCGTTAACAGTTTCTATCTTTTAATTTAAATATTTAGACTATTTACATGTAACTATTGATATGGTTGGAGAATGAAATGGCAACCCACTCCAGTGTTCTTGCCTGGAGAATCCTGGGGACGGGGGGACTCTGGTGGGCTGCCGTCTATGGGGTTGCACAGAGTTGGACACGACTGAAGCGACTTAGCAGCAGCAGCAGCATTGATATGGTTAAGTTCAAATCTACCATTTTGGTATTTATTTTCTTTGCTTCTTTTCTTTTTTAAATTTAGTTCCCTGACCAGGAATTGAACCTGTGCCCTTGGCAGTGAAATTTTGGAGTCCTAACCACTGGGCTGCTAGGGAATCATCTGTGTTTATTTTCACTTTCCTGCCTTATTTCAATAACTTAATAGTTTTAGGGTTCTGTTTTGCTTACCCCATGGCTCAGCAGATAGAGACTCCACCTGCAATGCAGGAAATGTGGGTTTGATTCCTTGGTCAGGAAGATGCCCTGGAGTAGGAAATGGCAACCCACTCTGGTATTCTGCCTGAAAAATTTGCGGACAGAGGGAGCCTGGTGGGCTACATTCCAAAGGGTTGCAAAGAGTTGTACATGACTGAGCACTCACACATTTGTTTCCATGAATAGTTTATTCATTAAATTCTCTCAGCTTTTGTTTTTCTGATAAAAATCTAATTTTTCCCCCCAAGAATATTTTCTCTGGATATACATTTTTTGGTGATAGTTTTCTCTCTGTACTGTCCTACAGCTTACTTACTTTCTGACAAGATGTCTGTGAACATTCTCATTTTTTTTTTCCTCTGTGCATGTCTTTTTTTTTATGTGATTTTGGTTTTTAATGTTCTCTTTAATGCTTTTTTCCCCACAGGGGAAACTGCCTTTTTTCCCCCCTATTAAGCATAATAGCTTTTGTGTGATTTTCTTTGTGTTCATCTTGCTTGGGTGGCATTGAATTTCCTGGATCTATTTGTTGATAGAATTCTTCAAATTTGGAAAATACCTGGCCATTTGTTATTCAAATATTTTTCCTGCTCACCCTTTAGACTCTAATTATATCTGTTAGACTACTTGATATTATTCTACAGGTCACTGAGTTTCTGTTGATTTTTCCATCTTTTTAATTTTTGTGCAATATTTCATTTGGATAAGTACTACTGTTATGGCCCCAATTTCACTGATTTTTCTTCTACAGGGTTTAAACTACAATTAATTGTTTCCAGTAGATTTTAAATTTAATTTTTATGATTTTCATGTCTAGATGTCCCATTTGATTCCTTTGATATACCTTCCATTTCTTTCATTGTTATGTTCACTTTTCCCCTTTGANCTCATAGTGAAGTTGCTCAGTCATGTCCGACTCTTTGCGACCCCGTGGACTGTAGCCTACCGGGCTCCTCTGTCCATGGGATTTTCCAGGCAATAGTCCTGGAGTGGATTGTCATTTCCTTCTCCAGGGGATCTTCCCAACCCAGGGATCGAACCCGGGTCTCCTGCATTGTAGAAAGACGCTTTACCGTCTGCTTCACCACTATTTGCTTTTCTGTTTTTCTTGATTTCTATTATTTATGACTTTCTTCCTTCTACTTACCTTGGATTTAATCTGTTCTTATTTTTCTAGCTTCTTAAGAATGACACTTAGGCCATTGTTTTGAGATCTTTACTAATACAACCAATTAAAGCTGTAAATTTCTCTAAAAGCTCTGTTTTAGCTATGCCCCACAAATTCCAATATATTGGGTTTTAATCTCACGTATTTAAAAACAGTTTTGTATTTGTGTGTGTGTGTGATTTCTTCTTTGACCAATGCTGCTTAAAAGTTTATTTTCCAAATATTTGGGAATTTTCTAATTTTTAAAACATTTTCTAATTTAATTTAGTTTAGTAAAGTGATGTGTGTATGTATGCTCAGTTGTAGTCTGACTCTTTGTGACCCCATGGACTGGGGCCTGCCAGGTTCCTCTGCCCATGGAATCTTTCAGGCAAAAATACTGGAGTGGGTTGTTATTTCCTCCTCCAGGGGATCTTTACCACCCAGGGATCAAACCCGAGTTTCTTACATGTCCTGCACTGGCAGGTGGATTCTTTACCCTACCACTAGTGCCACCTAATATGTGTGGTATAATTTTAATCCTTCTAAATTTGTCGAAGCTAGTTTTTATGGCATGACATTTTAGTCTATCTTGATGAATGTTTTGTGTGCTCTTGAAAAAAAGTATATTTCTTAATAGCATTATATGTTAGATATACATTATATATATATGTATATATATATATACAACATTGATATTAATAGTCATTTCAGCTTTCTTATAATTGGTGTTTACAAGTTATATCTTTCTTCCATTCTTTAAATTTTAACCTATGTCTTATTTTTAAAATTAATTTCTTATAGACACTGTATAGTTGTGTTTTTTTAATAATCTCGTTAACAGTTTCTATCTTTTAATTTAAATATTTAGACTATTTACATGTAACTATTGATATGGTTGGAGAATGAAATGGCAACCCACTCCAGTGTTCTTGCCTGGAGAATCCTGGGGACGGGGGGACTCTGGTGGGCTGCCGTCTATGGGGTTGCACAGAGTTGGACACGACTGAAGCGACTTAGCAGCAGCAGCAGCATTGATATGGTTAAGTTCAAATCTACCATTTTGGTATTTATTTTCTTTGCTTCTTTTCTTTTTTAAATTTAGTTCCCTGACCAGGAATTGAACCTGTGCCCTTGGCAGTGAAATTTTGGAGTCCTAACCACTGGGCTGCTAGGGAATCATCTGTGTTTATTTTCACTTTCCTGCCTTATTTCAATAACTTAATAGTTTTAGGGTTCTGTTTTGCTTACCCCATGGCTCAGCAGATAGAGACTCCACCTGCAATGCAGGAAATGTGGGTTTGATTCCTTGGTCAGGAAGATGCCCTGGAGTAGGAAATGGCAACCCACTCTGGTATTCTGCCTGAAAAATTTGCGGACAGAGGGAGCCTGGTGGGCTACATTCCAAAGGGTTGCAAAGAGTTGTACATGACTGAGCACTCACACATTTGTTTCCATGAATAGTTTATTCATTAAATTCTCTCAGCTTTTGTTTTTCTGATAAAAATCTAATTTTTCCCCCCAAGAATATTTTCTCTGGATATACATTTTTTGGTGATAGTTTTCTCTCTGTACTGTCCTACAGCTTACTTACTTTCTGACAAGATGTCTGTGAACATTCTCATTTTTTTTTTCCTCTGTGCATGTCTTTTTTTTTATGTGATTTTGGTTTTTAATGTTCTCTTTAATGCTTTTTTCCCCACAGGGGAAACTGCCTTTTTTCCCCCCTATTAAGCATAATAGCTTTTGTGTGATTTTCTTTGTGTTCATCTTGCTTGGGTGGCATTGAATTTCCTGGATCTATTTGTTGATAGAATTCTTCAAATTTGGAAAATACCTGGCCATTTGTTATTCAAATATTTTTCCTGCTCACCCTTTAGACTCTAATTATATCTGTTAGACTACTTGATATTATTCTACAGGTCACTGAGTTTCTGTTGATTTTTCCATCTTTTTAATTTTTGTGCAATATTTCATTTGGATAAGTACTACTGTTATGGCCCCAATTTCACTGATTTTTCTTCTACAGGGTTTAAACTACAATTAATTGTTTCCAGTAGATTTTAAATTTAATTTTTATGATTTTCATGTCTAGATGTCCCATTTGATTCCTTTGATATACCTTCCATTTCTTTCATTGTTATGTTCACTTTTCCCCTTTGAGTAAATATATGGTAATATTTTAAGGTCTCAGTCTTCTAATTCTGTCTCTGTTATTTCTGGATATGTTTTTATTGATGATACTTTTGATCATTTGTCATAGTTTCCTGCTTATTTGCATATCTAATCTCTTTAATAATTGCTAAGCCTCTGATTTTGTTCTTGAGTGCTAGATATTTATTTCTGTGTTCATTTAAAGTTTTTATTATTTTCTGAATACAGTTAAATCACTGTGGATTAGTTTAATCCTTTCACAACTTGTTTTGAAGTTTTTTAGCTTAGAAGTGAAAAGTGAAGAAAATCCTCAGATGTTACAAAAGTGGGAGAAATATTGGGTCTTAGGCACCGTGGTTATGAGAACATTCCTCTTGAAGTTAATGTTTGCTTCTCATGGAATCATAGTTTTAAAGTCTACACACAATAGTTTATCATTCATATTTCTACCTGGGAGAATATTTATTTAAGACCTAGGGAGGCCAGCATGAATACCCTGGGGAACAGACCCAGAAGATAAAGTAGATTTTTCTCATATGACCTGCTTTTTGTTATTTTTTATGACTGTGACATAACTGGTTCTTCCTTTATTTATCTAAAAAGATACTGAGGCTATTTTTCGTAGGCACTGTTTTCTTTAGGTAGAGTGAAGCCAGGTTAATAGACTAGTTAATCATAAATGTCTCACCACCACTGTATTTTGGGAAATGATATTTAAAATTGACAAATACTCTTTATACTGTGTTGAAATTTTATTTTCCATAGTACTTATGATCATGCTATATACTCAATTTGTTCTTCCAGATTTACTGCTGCCTAGCCCTCCACATTCACTTCTTTTTCTGCTTTGCTTTGACCCCCCAGTTTTACAAAATACATTGCCTGGCCTCTGTATCTCTCTTGCCTTGATGGTTGAGTCCAGAAAATTGAGAGTCCCAGTAGAAGATTGGAGGGGGAAAGAGAGAGAGGAAGCATATTTATTTTGCCCCAGTTCTTCCCATCGTCTGACAGTGGTGGTGTTCTTCCATAGATAACAGCTTCTGTGGGGTGATCTCCTCTTCTTTGGCCCTCTCAGGGTTCAGGTACTTCTCTACAGTATATTTGTCCCTTTAGGGTTTGTCATAGTGATAAGTCCTCTCTGTTGTGGGGAATTCACTAAGTTTTGTTAACTGCCTTCATCTGTACATTACTCTGTACATAGTTCCTTCATTAAACTCTCTTCAGTTAAACACTTTTGAGCATGACTCTTTTTTTTCGATAGGGACCTTGTCTGAAATAAATTCCTTTCCATATAATATCTGGAGAGCTCTTTTGCAAACCTAAATCAAATAAGTGTTAGTCACTCAGTTGTGCCTGACTCTTTGCGACCCCATGGACTGCCGCCCACCAGGCTCCTGTGTCCATGAGATTTTCCAAGCAAGAATACTGGAGTAGGTTGCCATTGCTTTCTCCAGGGGATCTTCCCTGACCCAGGGATTGAACCCAGGTCTCCTGCACTATAGGCAGATTCTTAACAAATCAAGTAAGGTCACTCCCTTCTTCCAAACTCTCCAATGACCTTCCTTTCCAGGTACAAATCCAAGCTTTTTGATGAAACTTCAATGTAAACTCTTCAATTTCATCTTTTTCCAGTCGTTCCCTCTATTACACTGTTCCAGCCACACTGGTTCTCTGTCTCCCAAGAACATGGCAGATACATTCATGTCTTAGGGCCTGTATACTTGCTGTTCTTTCAACCTGACAGGGTTGTTTCCTAGGTCTTTGCATGACTGACTCTTATCCTTTGTGTTTCTACTCAAGTTTCACCTTCTCTGAGAGACCTTCATTGATCAACTTATCTAAGTCACTGTTCAATATCCTATTACTTTCTTCAGCAGAGTCAACAATCCTAGCAGGATTGTTTTCTGTTTGAGATATCATCCCTCTGTCTAAAGCCTAACAGGCTCTGCACACATGGACTCTCAGGAGCATAACCATGGTATCTCTGCAGAGTGAGACATGCTACCTTTCAACTTCTTGTTTGAAGCTCAATTTCTACCCCTAGCTACAAGAGATTCCCAAACCCTGATTCTTCTCAGACACACTAAACATCACGTAGGTTGCTACGTGAATCTTGTCTTTCAACAACGGGGTGATCCAGCCTCCTTTCCACATGTCCATTGCTCACTTACCCCAAAGTTGCTAAGGGTACCCCATTGTCCTAAAACATAATCTCATTAGGCAATGGGTGAGAAAATATCACATTAGCTGAAGATATCTGTGAAATATTGGTTACTGATTCTCATTCTAAATGAAACTGAGCCCTCCTCGGTGGTTTCTAAAAATCTCAGTGGCTTGTAGGGCAGTCATTAAGTATCTTTTGTAGGTGTGAGGAGGGGCTGGGCTGAACTGGTGATTTTGAAACACTCTCTTGCCACACCAAATATAGCAGAATTACTTTAAAAAAATCAGATAACTTTTTTCCTTGGGGAAATTCTCCTCTAGAATATCCCTTGTTGAGTAAAATATTCTTTGATGTTGGAAATGTCCTATATCTGCACTGTTCAATGAAGGAACCATGAACATGCATGGCTATTGAGCATTTGTTGTATGAATAGTATAGTGAGCTGACTTTTAAATTTTATTCAAATTTAAGTAATTTTATGTTTAAAAAATAAGATGAGGCTAGTGGCTACCATATTAGATAGCACAGCTCTAGAATCTTTCTATGAATACACTACAGCCCAAATACAAAATTTTGCACTTTACTTTATGAGATATGATCCAATGAGGGACTGGTGAGACTCAGAATTACTCTGGGAAGTTTCTAGATATAAACAAGGTATTAATTTGTAAAGGATGTTGCTTCTTGGTCTGTTCATTCTGAAAACCATACTGAATAGAGCCAAATAATATATTTCAAGTGTCAATTACCAATCACTTCTGTATGTGGTGTTGATAAAATCTGTAGTCAGTGTGGCTCAGGAAATCTCTGACATTCTTTGAGTCTACACTGACAATTCCTCTCAACTAAATCTCAGGCTAATTCTTCTCCAATACTCATAATTGCTGAAAAGTCAGCATCAGTTCTGACAAATCCAAACACTGGTATCTCTTTTTGACATTGCTCAAAATCCATCCATTTAAAGTACAGAGCCAGCTCATTGGATGGGTCAGTAGCTTTCCAGATTGCTGCTTTCTCCTCCATCAGAGCTGGGCCTACGTTTTTGCAGCCATGTCTAAGGGACTTGCAGTTGGCATTGATCTTGGCACCACTGATTCTTGAGTGGGAGAGCACAGAAAGGTGGAAATAATTTCCAATGATCAGGGGACTGAACCACCCCAAGCTATGTCACTTACTAATACCAGACGATTGATCGGTGATGCTGCAAAGAACCAAGTTGCAATGAATCCCCCCCAACATGGGTTTTGATGCCAAACAACTTATTGGATGAAGATTTGATGATGCGGTTGTCCAGTCTGATATGAAACATTGGCCCTTCATGGTGGCAAATGGTACTGGCAGACCTAAGGTTTAAGAAGAATACAAGGGAGAGAAAAAGAGTTTTTATCCAGAGGAGGTGTCATCCATGGTCCTGACAAAGAGGAAGGAAATCGCAGAATCCTGCCTTGGGAAGACTGTTACCAATGCTGTTGTCACAGTACCTGCCTACTTTAATGACTCTCAGCGTCAGGCTACCAAAGATACTAGAACTATTGCTGGTCTCCGTGTACTTAGAATCATCAGTGAACCAAGTGCTGCTGCTGTTGCCTATGGCTTAGACAAAAAGGTTGGAGCAGAGAGAAATGTGCTGATCTTTGATTTAGGTGGTGGCATTTTGATGTGTCAATCTTCACTATCGAGGATGGATCTTTGAGGTCACATCTATAGCTGGAAATACTTGTCTGGAGAAGATTTTGACAATGGCAGGGTCAACCATTTCACTGCAGAGTTCAAGAGCAAACACAAGAAGGATATCAGTGAGAATAAGAGGGCTGTCTGTTGCCTCCATACTGCTTCTGAGCTTGCTAAGCGCACTCTCTCTTCCAGCACCCAGGCCAGTATTGAGATTGATTCCCTCTATGAAGGAATCAACTTATGATTTGAAGAACTGAATGCTGATTTGTTCCGTGGCACCCTGGACCCTGTGGAGAAAGCCCTTCAGGATGCTAAGCTGGACAAGTCTCAGATCCACGATATTGTCTTGGTGGGTGGCTCAACCTGCATCCCCAAGATTCAGAAACTTCTCCAGGACTTCTTCAGTGAGAAAGAACTGAATAAGAGCATCAGCCCCGGTGAGGCTCTTGCATATGGTGCAGCTGTCCAGGTAGCCATTTTATCTGGAGACAAATCTGAAAATGTTCAAGACTCGCTGCTGTTGGATGGCACTCCTCTTTCCCTTGGAATTGAAACTGCTGGTGGAGTCATGAGTGTCTTCAAGCACAATACCACCATTCCTTCCAAGCAGACGCAGACTTTCACCTCCTACTCTGACAACCAGCCTGGTGTATTCATTCAGGTTTATGAAGGTGAGTGAACCATGACCAAGGGTAACAACTTGCTTGGCAAGCTAGAACTCACAGGCATACCTCCTGCCCCTGTGGTGTCTCCTAGATCGAAGTCACTTCTGATATCAATGCCAATGGCATTCTCAATCTCTTTGCTATGGATAAGAGCACAGGATAAGAGAACAAGATTACCATCACTATTGACAAGGGCCATTTGAGCAAGGATGACACTGAACAGATGGTTCAAGAAGGAGAGAAGTACAAAGCTGAAGACAAGAAGCAGCAAGATAAGGTGTCTTCAAAAAATTTGCTTGAATCCTATGCCTTCAACATGAAAGCTACTGTTGAGAATGAGAAACTTCAGGGCAAGATTAATGATGAGGACAAACAGAAGATGATTCTTGACAAGTGTAATGAAATAATCAATTGGCTGGATAAGAACCAGACTGCAGAGAAGGAAGAATTTGAACATCAGTAGGAGGAGTTGGAAAAATGCTACAACCCCATCATTACCAAGCTGTACCAGAGCACAGGAGGCATGCCCGGGAGAATGCCAGGAGGAATGCCTGGGGGCTTCCCTGGTGATGGAGCTCCTCCATCAGGTGGAGCCCACCATTGAAGAGGTTGATTAAGCCAGCCTAGCATAGATATAGCATTGTTCCACACAAACATGGAAGGACCCCAATTTGTAGCAAATCCCATGGCAGTTAGAAAGTTGAGTTGCTAGAGTAAATAACTGGGGATTCTTGATACTTGAACATGGAGTGTGTGTGCACATGGAAAAACATTGCACTTTACAAGCTCTGTATTGCAAGAGAAAAAATTCAGTGTCTTAAATAAAACTGTATTTAAAATAGAAANTGTTCCACACAAACATGGAAGGACCCCAATTTGTAGCAAATCCCATGGCAGTTAGAAAGTTGAGTTGCTATAGTAAATAACTGGGGATTCTTGATACTTCAACATGGAGTGTGTGTGCACATGGAAAAACATTGCACTTTACAAGCTCTGTATTGCAAGAGAAAAAAATTCAGTGTCTTAAATAAAACTGTATTTAAAATAGAAAAAAAAAAAAAGGTGCAGAGTCATTCTGCATTGGCTATAGGATTGTGTTAACTATATCCCAAAGCTTTAACTAACTCTGTTCTTCTTTCTTCAAGTTGTATAAATGTTGGTCTTTGGCTCCTTTCCAGAATCAATGGGCTCTACTTGTGTAATCTGTTAAACTTTCCCTTGGTGTCCTTTGAGAAGCAGATACTAAGATGGGATTAAAAATTTAAGGGCTGTCTTAGGAGAAAGTACCCATGTGAAAGGAAATAGGAAGGTACACAGAGGAAGCTGGGGGATCCCTCTGACCACCTGGCCAGTCTAACCCAGAGTGAAGGAGAGAGGGAGAGAATGTTGGGTGGTTGTTTAGTCACTCAGTTGTGTCCGACTCTTTTCAAACCTATGGACTGGAGCATGCCAGGCTTCCCTGTCCTTCACTATCTCCCAAAGTTTGGTCAAACTCGTGTCCATTGAGTCAACAATGCCATCCAACCATCTTATCCTTCTCTTCCTGTCCTCAATCTTTCCCAGCATCAGGGTCTTTTCCAGTGTGTCGGCTCTTCGCATTAGGTGGCCAAAGTATTGGAGCTTCAACATTAGTCCTTC
This sequence comes from Neotragus moschatus, assembly GCA_006410615.1. Classification (NCBI taxonomy): domain Eukaryota; kingdom Metazoa; phylum Chordata; class Mammalia; order Artiodactyla; family Bovidae; genus Neotragus; species Neotragus moschatus. Next base: position 930,849 of record SJYA01001022.1, read on the forward strand.
CAGTGAATATTCAGGGTTGATTTCCTTTAGGATTGACTGGGTCAATCTTGCTGTTGGGGAGGGCCACACAGTTCCAGCAAAGCCATCAGGGAACCCCCCTAGATGAAGCTGGCCAACTGAAGTCTCATGTCTCTCTGGAAAGGGACCTGCCTTAACGTCACTGCTGTACTTAGCGTTCAGTCAGTGACTGGACCAGTTTGTGGTAAAGGCATCCTGAAAGCAAACTCTGGATTTCTAAGCTGGGGCTCCTGCTCAGTTACACTGTCTTTTGTAGAAGGAAGGCAAAGCACATCTTCATGGCCCCCACACCTCATACAATTCTGCTTCAGTTATGATGGATAGACAAGAAAATGAAAGATGAAAGACAGCATGGCTAGAAAATAAAATATCTGAATAATACATAGAGTCCTTTCCCTCATTACTCAGAATTATTCCCATTAATCCTCTAAGGTTTATTCTAATTCTTCTCTGTCAAATGTTTCTACTGACTGCAGAACTGGAGTTAGAGGCTATCTTCTTATAACTTTTCTGAGCTCTCCAGTTAAACTGTTAACCTACCCATTTACAAATGGTCACACAGGATTTGGCCAAGCAGAGCTACATTAGTAATGCTTGGGAGTGGAAAACTGGACCAATATAGTTATCTAATTCTAGCCCTTTATTTCCAGAATATACCAAAGATAAACTTTTCTTTCTTTGTGTCCTGTTTGCAAGCTACTGTTAGGCTTCCCTAATGGCTCAGTGATAAAGAATCTGCCTGCAATACAGGCTTGACACAGGTTTGAGCCCTGGTCTGGGGAAATCCCCTGGAGGAGCAAATGGCAACCCACTCCAGTATTTTTGTCTGGAGAATTCTGTGGACAGATGAGCCTGGCAGACTCCATGGGAGTCAAGGAGTCAGATAAAACTGAGCAGGCACAGTACAATGTTATCAATTTAGCTACAGTTTGGGGTCTTTGTAGAGACCTAATAAATGATAACACTGTGTCCTCATGTTTCAGAAAAATGGTGAGCTAAGAAAAAAAAATAGGTAGAGGCCCAAAATTATGACCTTAATTACTGATTTAACTGCTATCAGAAATTTGACTTGTGTCTGTGGGCAAGTTGGTTCTCAAATACTGAATCTAGAATGAGGAGGTTCACCTGTTTAGCACTGTCTGCACTAGAAGGGAGCAGGCATCCTCTTCTCCAAGTCCAGATCCCACCCAAACTGTAGAGGAGAACGAGTCTGTGGCTTCTGCAAGCGTTCACAGTTTCTCAAATTCACCAATCAGGTTAGCTCACTCCTTCTCTTCTGGGACTGTATGAGTGAAGGAAGCAGAGAGAGGTCAGGAGTATTAAAAAAAAAAACGTGAAAGATCAGCAATGGGGAAGATGCATGCCCTCCCTAACACGAAAGATACCATACCAAAATGGCACATGTCAGCAAGTACACAGGCTCAGTGACAANGTGGGTTCAGTCCCTGGTCATGGAACTAAGATCCCACATGCCGTATGTGCAGCCAAAAGAAAAAAAAAATCCAAGGTGGTGCTTTTGGTTCTCTGGGGCTTTGGAAGATACTAGTGTTTTAGTATTCTGTTTTCTCTTGGTAAGTCTTAGACACGATTGCCACTTCTTTTCAGCACAGCAACATTTTGCTCCAAGGAAGATACAGTATTGGTCTCATTTACACACTGGAGAAACCCAGGATTGTATTTTTGGAGATGAAAATTGTCCTATACTGCGTATCCCCTTATACCAACTATTCAAGATGAGTTTGTGACTAAACATTGCCTTTTAAAGGCCCTCAGCAAGATGAATATTAGGATAACATTTGCTTTCTGTAGGTATAATGAAGGTATGAATAGTTTTTCCTGTCCTTTTTCTAAAATTTCTTAAATTTGCATATTGGATCTTGCCAAGTCCAAGAATAAGGTACAGTGAAGAAATAAGAATGGTGGTCAAAATGGGGCTCTGCTTGTTTGATCCCCAGATTCAACATTTGAAATTTTATTTTTCTTATTATTTTTGAATTTAAGAGAGCTTTGTTAAATGGGGAAAAAGGAAAAAATAACATTGTCCTGTACCTCTCCTGCCCTTCCCCACAAAACAAATTTAAAATTTCTACCTCTCTTCTCTCATCCATACTCTTAGATTACACATTCTTTAATTCATACCTTGACGTATCATGATGGTTTCTCTCTATTTGAATAGGAACCACATAAAAACCAGTGGGTGAGACAGGAAGCTGGCAAAATGGAAAGCTTCTGCTTGTTGCTCTTTCCCAGGAGTTGAACCCAAACTCTGCTCATGTTATTAACCTCTGCTCCATAGATTTCCTGTCTACTGTGACCACTCATATTGATTCCTGCAAGTCTTTGAGAATTAATGAATACTTCCACTGCCCACACCTCACTGGGTTCAGACCCACCTTAACTCAGCTTCTGAGCCCCTTCCTGAGTGGGCCCGCTTCTACATCTTCTCCTCATCCTAGCCCCTGGCCTTGTCTCAGCTATCCTTGTGATCTTCTGTTCATAACCAGTACTTCTTCTGCTTTAAAAGGTTATAAGCAAGCAGCTATGCTAAATTTCAAAAGTTTGGAGGGTATAAAATAACACTGCTTATTCCAAATAAAGCCCAACAGTAAAACTAAGTCAACACATTTAATTGTGTGCATGGTATTGATTGTGCTAGCAATAACATTTTAATAGTAAGTCATTTATTTAAATGAAAATATTTCTAGACAGCTTTAGTAAATAGAATAATCTGAAAAATAGTTCAGAGATGAGAGAATATAAGTCTGTTAGTTTAGGCTTCCTCTTTTCTTGATGAATCTCTTCTTTCCTAAATTCCAAGGTAGTATTTTGTGTAGTTCCTGCCCATACTCAACATTCACCTTGAAAAATTCGCAACATGAGACAAGACAAGAAATTGCTGTCTCTCTCTTCTAAATTTCCAGAATCTGGGGGTGGTAAACAAGTTTGCCAAGAATCAAAACATTTAGATTTCAATGATGGTCAGTTTAATTGGGGGAAAAAATAAAACAGAGAGAGAGAGTCATCTTTAAGCTCAGTCAGATGATGAGAAATCTAAATTGGCAGTTGATAATGTAGAAGGAAAAGACATAGATAGCCCAACTATTGGAGGATTTTGGTTTTTATTAAAACTTGTTTTCAAAAGTAATGTTTTCATTCTCATTATAACTCCAAACTGTTACAGAAAAATTAGAAAACACAAAACCAAAAAGGAAAAATGCCATGCAGAGACTAAGTCTGTACAGGGAAAATTTCAACCTTAAGAAGTAACTACAGGAAGAGTTGGCATTCCACGNTTTGGTTTTTATTAAAACTTGTTTTCAAAAGTAATGTTTTCATTCTCATTATAACTCCAAACTGTTACAGAAAAATTAGAAAACACAAAACCAAAAAGGAAAAATGCCATGCAGAGACTAAGTCTGTACAGGGAAAATTTCAACCTTAAGAAGTAACTACAGGAAGAGTTGGCATTCCACAGAGAAATCAAGATGCAATCCAAAGCAGCCGGGTGCTACAATAGCAATGTTTTTGTGACATTGTAACCTTGTTACTTAAGCAGATTGCTATCCTAAAACCAGCTTAAAAAATGGCAGTGTGGGGGTAAAATTGGTATGTGCAGAGTGTAAGATTAGGAGTTTTTTTGGCGAGAATCATGAGTGTTACAAAGAAGAGCCCAGAGACTGACACCAGACTTCCACTACTTTGAAGTATATTGCTTGTTACTGTTGGCCTTTCTCACTTTCCTCTTAGACACTTAGACATTTAACTCTTTTCAAGTCAGTTTTTATGCTTCCTTCTCCTTCTAGTCCCCTCTCCTATGCAAGTCTTCCACAACCTCGGCTCTCACAGAAATAATAAATAATAATACCAAATCAAGTAAAGTTTGTATAGCACATTACATCTTTTACATCTTATAAATGCTTTCACATATATCATCTTGGGCTTCCCAGGTGGCTCAGATGGTAAAGAATTCACCTGCAATGTGGGAGACCTGGGTTCGATCCTGGGGCTGGGAAGACCCCATGGAGAAGGAAAAGGCTACTCACTCCAATATTCTGGCCTGGAGAATTCCATGAAATGTATAGTACATGTGGTCGCAAAGAGTTGGACACAACTGAGCAACTTTCACTTTCACATATCATCTTATTTAATATTTATATTAGCATTCATTCAACTAATATTCATACCAGATGGTCACTGGCTAATTTTCAAAGTGAACGAACAGACCTAGTGAATGAACTGTTATAATCCTCCTTTTATCTTGAGGAAATGGCACTTAGAAAATATAGGAAACTCTCCCCAAAGGACAGAGCTTTTATTTTAATCTAGGATTCAGCTCTAGGACTGCCTACTTGATATATTATGGTTTTTTTCTATGTTACCTTGAATACTGAATTAAAGGGTCTGTGAATCTAAGTTTCTGTGAACTGGATCCTCAGCGCTCTATAAAAGAATTTGTTTCTGATAGAATTTTAAACCCTGAAGTTTTTTTGGACCTGATATTTAGTGGATATAATGTCCTTGATTCATTCTCATGTAAATATCTTATGCTGACAAATAAAAACTGAAGAATTTCTTTGGTTTCTTTGGATTTCTTTGGTTCACATATATTGTCTTGCTATATTAACTCCAAGGGGCTTTTCTAATATTTATAAACAAAAATAGAAAATTGTCTGCCAAACAGCATACCTTAATTCTTTATTCATTATTTTTGAATAAACTATATGTAAATTTCATTAGAGTAAGGCTTTTGTGTATTTTGTTTAGGGCCATATTCCCAATATCTAGAATAGTGATTCATAGTACAAATTGAACAAATATTTGTTGAATGAGTGAAAGCACTTTACTGTTTGTTATCATGGAGGTAAAAAATAAATATAAGGTGGTTTGTATACCTCATTTATTCAACAAGTTAAGCATTGGCCAGGTACTGTACTAGGAACCAAGGATAAAAGATCATATCCTGGTCAAATGATTTTATATTGCTTTTAAATTTCAGGTAGTGGAAATCCAATATATTTGCTTAATTGAAAAGAAAATTGAAATGCATTGGCTCAGATAACTGAAAGTTTGAGAGAGAAATGTGGCTTCAGGCATTGCTTACCTGGGCAGGTTGGGGGTGGGAGTGGGGTCATGTGCTACCAGAGGGATCTATTTTCTCTTTACTTCTGCTTTCTTTGTGTCATTTTTTTAAAAGATAAGCTATCTTTACAAAGATAGCAAAGAAGAAACCAGTATATCCCTGGCATACATTTAGGTAGCAGTTGCAGACTTTAAACTCATCTAACATGGTTCAAGATAGAGAAGCTCCTGTCAAGGGTCTTTCAAACACCCTATCAAGTCTCTTTCAAACACCCAAGAACTGGAAAATTACTGAAAGCAAAAAGTTACAAAGTTTCAGAAAAATCATACTCCATAGAAACACAGCCAGCCCAGACAGAACTTGGACCAGAATAGATATAAACTTACCTGTTCTTTCCTACACTTTGCTCTTTAAACTCAATAAAAGACTCAAACACCCGTGCATCAGGGCCAATGCCACTGTATGCATTGGTCTGTTTCCTCCCTTGGAAAGTGAATAAAAACACTTTTTTTTTTCCCTCCTTGTTAAAACTTCTGTGAATTCTTTCACAACCCATGTCAGCTCACCTAACACAAATTAGTTCTAGAGAATTATAATATAGATGAAAAATGATTATAATCTGAACTAGGGTAGTATCAATGGGAATGATAAAATAACCTAATTTGAGCAACATTTACAGAGTGGAAATGATTGCTATAGCAGAAGAGAGAGAAGANTAGTTCTAGAGAATTATAATATAGATGAAAAATGATTATAATCTGAACTAGGGTAGTATCAATGGGAATGATAAAATAATCTAATTTGAGCAACATTTACAGAGTGGAAATGATTGCTATAGCAGAAGAGAGAGAAGAAAAACCTCCAATTTTTAAACCAGGGAAACCTGTGAATGTTAGCCATTCACCCAGGCTGGAAAAACAAGTGGGAACAACTATTTTAAAGAAGATATGTGCAGTTTCAGATACGTTGAATTTGAGGTTCCAGTATGAATTTAAAAAGGAGTGGCCATTCAAATCTGAAAACTAGGAAAGAAATCTGGACTAGTAGTTGAAAGCCATCAGCATGAAGATGGTAATTGTTACCATGGGAGTAGATGAGATCAATTGTTGTTCAGTTGCTAAATCAGGTCCATCTCTTTGCAATCCCAAAACTGAGATTACATAAGGAAACTAGAANGGGGTGCTGCGATTCATGGGGTTGCAAAGAGTCGGACACGACTGAGCGACTGAACTGAACTGAACTGATCTGGTATGGAACTAGTGCTGGCCTCAAAATCAGTTGGAAAGTGTTCCTTAATCTTCAGATTTTTGGAAGAGATTGTGTAGAAGTTTTGTTACCCGCTCAATGTTTTGGTGAAGTTCACCAGTGAAACAATCTGGCCCTATGGATTTCTTACTTGAAAGGTTTATATCTCTATGCTTAATTTCCTTAATACTTATGATACTATTCCAGTTTTCCATTTCATCTTGGATGAATTTAGATAGTTTGTGGTTTTGGAGCAGTCTATTTCACCTATGTTGTCAAATTGATATGCATAGATCTCTGGCTGGTATCCCCTAAATTTCCTTTCAGTGTTTGAAGACTCTGTCATGACATTTTCTCCTTCACTCCTATTTTCAAAATCCTCGCTTCCCTGTTTGGATTTGGCCTCTGTGTGTTTTATTCAGGGGCAAGTCTGATAAATAGAATCTGACTCTTAGTTCTTAGAGTCTTTTCTCTGCTTACTAGGGTTAGATTGATGCCTATACGACTTGGGTGTGAGCCCAGGAGTTCATGGCCAACTTTCTAGAGCTGCTTTCTGAACTCCTTCCTCTGTGATTTCCCTATTTCTCTCCAGTTCCTCAAGGCATACTTTTTCAGTCCTGTTGCCAGAAAGCTGGAAGTTGATTTACTCTGCTATGCCAGGTATTTTTCATGACTCCACCAGTGTTTGTGGGTTGGTAGTTGAAAGATAGAGAGCAAAACAGTGAAGGTTAACCCTACCCTCTTAGGTCCTAGGACCATAGCTCTTCCAAGTGGGGAAGAGTTTCTCCCCCACCTTCAGAGTTCTAGATGACACCTTACTCAGGTCTCAAGCCTAAACTAAAGAGTTTTTCCAGATATTATTTCTGTTTTCACTGAGGCTTACTTCTGGGTTTTAGGCTGCTTGGAGTTGAGGCCAGGCAATACCCGTGGAAGAGGAAGGTAAGTGCACTGCTGTATCAGTGGCATTTCAGTCTTGTCACCTTTCCTACCACAGCTGCTCTGAGTCTTCAGATAGCTGCCCATGCCATCTGTCTAGGTCCTTACCTACATTCAGGGAGAGAGACAGGATAGAATGTGTTTGTTCTATCTTACTCCAAACAGGAACTCAATAGGACATTTTTATTAGATTGGAAGGTAGTGCCTTTGGAACTGATGATGAACCTTTGCAGTCGGTCACTAGTTCTCTGTTTTGATGGAGGTGATGATGAGAGGTTCTATGAAAATCAGAGTCAAATAGCTTCTTCTTCATAATATCACCCAGAGTTGCCTCAGCTCTCAAACTCATTTTCCTCTTTCCCCCATTCTCTCTCCTGCCTCCCTATATTGGCCTCCTTTNACCTTTGCAGTCGGTCACTAGTTCTCTGTTTTGATGGAGGTGATGATGAGAGGTTCTATGAAAATCAGAGTCAAATAGCTTCTTCTTCATAATATCACCCAGAGTTGCCTCAGCTCTCAAACTCATTTTCCTCTTTCCCCCATTCTCTCTCCTGCCTCCCTATATTGGCCTCCTTTGCTACTGCTGCTGCTAAGTCACTTCAGTCGTGTCCAACTCTGTGTGACCCCATAGACGGCAGCCCACCAGGCTCCCCTGTCCCTGGGATTCTCCAGGCAAGAACACTGGAGTGGGTTGCCACTTCCTTCTCCAATGCATGAAAGTGAAAAGTCAAGTTGCTCAATCGTGTCCGACTCCTAGCGACCCCATGGATGCAGCCTACTAGGCTCCTCCGTCCATGGGATTTTCCAGGCAAAAGTACTGGAGTGGGGTGCCATTGCCTTCTCCTGGCCTCCTTTAAAGTTACGTATTAAAGGATTGGTGTCTTTTTCGACTCAGGGACGCAGTTTACCATAAGCCTCTGTGTCACAGTAATGGCATCTGATCATCTTAGAATTCTACCTCCATTGCCCTGTTTTTCTAGTCCCTGATGGCTTCATTTGTCACATTTGCTAATTTTGTCATCATTCTCATGTGACATCTGTAGTAAAGTTGAAGACCATTGCTTATAAGATTTCTTGGATAAAGTGTGAGAATCCTTATATATTTATAGCTTCACTTTAGGGTGTTAAAATTTTTGTTTTAGGTTTTTAGCTAACCAGTGTAGGAGCATATGGGAATGGTGAGAGTTTGTACTGCTCTGAAGCACACAGAAAGATGATTACATGTAATTTGCTGGAATCCTCCTTGTGTTTGTCACCAGTAAATCTCCTGTAAGCAGTTTAGTTGTTCACACACTGAAAAGTATGTGGATTAGGGAGAGTGAAAGACTGTGTGAGAATTTATAAAGATCAGGAGCATTGGCTGGCCCAGTTGAATCCAATTTTCTCTTCTTCACGATCAGCTTAGAATCAAACTATTATTGCTGAAATGGATGATTATTGCTGAAATAAGACTGTTAGTTTGATGTATGAAACACTCCAATTAAATCGCTTGCTCCAGGTCACACAGCTGGTAGATGCCAAGACCAGGCATAGGGTATAGGTCTTCTGACTTCCAGCCAAGTGTGTCATGTTTATAAAGCCATTCTACAGAACTCACCATTGGTGGGGATGGCGTTCAGGGGGTCAGAGGCACACAGATGTAAGAGGCATGCAGGATGTTGATGTCATTTTGAATCCTACATCCCGACTTTAGTTCTTGTTTGAAGTGATTGAATTCCTTTGTACGCTCTGTATACATTCAGGTTAAAGGTCTGGAGAGGGCTAAAGATCAGGGTGTTTGTGACTCTGCACTTTGGCCCCTCAGCAGGACACTATCACAGGCTTTTGCTTTGGGTATGTACTTGGTTGTATCATCCACAACAACAGTAAAACTAACATTCACTGAGAGCAGGTGTGCCAAGCACCAGATTGAGCACTGATGATAAAAGAGGTAAGCTAGGTTCATTCTCTGCCCTCAGTGAGTTCAGTGTAGTGTGGGCTGTGTCTGCAGAACTTTTCCTGAGCTAAAAAGTATGATTGGAGGCCAATGTTTTTTCTTTACATTTTTAATTCTATTTGTATTCATTATTCTTTTTAAATAAGAGATATGCATTTAAGAACTGTTTAATCTTGCTTTTGCCTTTGAATTCTGAGGCATCTATTAGAGAAGGAAATGGCAACCCACTCCAGTATTCTTGCCTGGAGAATGAATTCCTTGGACAGAGGAACCAGGTGGGCCACAGCCCATAGGGTCGCAAAGAGTTGGACACAGCTGAAGCAACTTAGCTCGAGGCATCTACGGTGAGTAAAGAACCCAGAGCTATTACAGAATAGATTTCCCATACTGCTTCATTAAAGGGATGACCACAGTTTTATTATTATTATTATTTTTTCTGGTTTCTTCAACATCCCTGGCAGCCTCAGACCTTGGAATGCCACTGTCTCATCTTCTTGTCCTCAACCCTGCCAGAGTCTAAAGGGTGCTAGATATTTCTAGACCCAGCTCATCTCTGGTCTCATTTTCTCATCACCTGCTCTGACCTTGAGTGGCTAGGCTACATCCTCCTCGGCATTTGCCCTGTTCTGGGCCATGTTCTCTGCTCACCATTCTTTGTCAACACTGATATCTTAATGCACTCACCCTCTTACACCACAGAACAAGTTTACAGCATACACCTACATTCTCACTAAATAGACTATGTGCTAAACACTGTATTATTTTAAAAAAGAAAAACAGAGAAATTTGTTGCAATGTAGGCTTCTTTGGAAAAAGAAATGGAGTGGGTAAAGGCATAGTTCATACTAGGAACTCAAACTAGTTTTTGCTCTGCTTTGCATGTCAGTTACATCCAATATTGCGTCCAATATTTTCAAAGTGAAGATGGCTAATGAGGGCGAAGAAGCACAGTGGCTCCTAGGGATTTTATTTGTTTCCATTACCCAATGTCTTTGGCCTTTTCATGCATTTTATGTCTTCAAGGATTTAAACGAATACCTAAGAGAAAATGGCACTCTTGTCACACAATATGTAAAATAGTGTTTTTATTTAGAAGTAATGTAATTGATGATTGTGCTAAATAATTATCAGAGCCAGTTCAAGGACAAACCACTTACAGTGGTTTCTGCAATCTAGGTTAGGCATCTTTCAGAGTTACTAGTCTTTGTCGTGCTTTGCTGAGACTGGAAGTCCATGTTTACCAGGAGACCTTCAGCTTGACTTCCTGTTCTTTAAGGGGGAATCCAAAAGTCTACAGGCCACAGCTCCAGATGGGAGAGCTCTTTCCAGGAGTTTTGGTGAGGGGTGATTAAAGCAAAATGCCTAGACTTTTTTAGGACTTACAGATCCAAGGCCTGGAACTTTTTGCAGCCACTTAGACTAAAGAGGATTTCGAGAGGTATTTCTGGACACACATACTGTTCTATGTAGGCTCTGAACATGTAAATGAGAGCCTAAAGTCACTGGCTTATACCTTCAAATATCCGGGGAAAGGTGTGGTAAGAATAATGGTCTGAGGGAGTCCAAATGCCAAACAACACAATCAGAATAATTTAAAAAATAATTAATAAACAATTTCTAAAAATGACAGATTTTATTAGCTACTTTAATTGCCATATCTATTTACTCATTATAATATCCCTTGGAGGTACTCTTATTTTCTCCATTTTACAGGTGAGCAAATACAAATATTGTTAATTGCCCAAGATCTCGTGGATAGAATAGAATTTTTCTTTCTGTCAAATGCAAACTGTTTGAAAGGTTCAAGGTAGGAAAAAGGTAAAATATCCTTTTAAAAGGATATTTAAAATTATCTTGCTCCTGCTAAGGTAATGATATTCAATCATAGTTTTAGATCTAGAAGATGACCTCGGATTTTATGGTAGGTAATCAGAAACCCCAAAAGGCCCATTTTCCCAAGATCATGCAAGTAATAAGAGGCAGAGATGAGTAAAACTCAATCTTTTGATGACCAAGGCCAAGTTCTTCCATGAACCTTTTGATACTAGAATTCAGTTATACAGGTTGACTTGGCTGCCTGTATTCCCATAGTAACCAGGGATCTGCTACCATCTAGTGGTCAACTGAGTCATTAATGGTTTTCAAAAAGTTTCAGGGACTTGCCTGGTGGTGCAGTGACTTAAGACTCTGTAGGGGCCCTGGGTTCGATCCCTGATCAGGGAACTAAATTCCACAGGCCACAACTAAGAATTCACAGGTCCCAACTAAAGATCTCGTGTGCCGCAGTAAAGACTGAAGATTCCACATGCTCCAACTAAGACCTGGCACAGCCAAATAAATAAAAACAAATATTAAAAATTTCAGATACTGGGCATAGAATAGCATCAGACTCAATGCTGGATACTGTTGTCAGAGAATGTGGAGTGAATAACGAATTCTAGAGGATATACAGTCCATTGTTAGCATTTTACAGATGCGAGTTTGAGAAGATTGAATGAAATCTCCAAGGTCATGCAGTATGATGGTGGCAAAACTGGGATAAAACTCCAGTCTCTTCTCTTTCAATTTAGTGTTCTTTTTCTCTGGCATTCCAACAGTGGGGAAAAGGGGGTCTTTTCGATTTACAGAATACAGAATAAAGTACTTGCCTGAAGTATTGTGAGGTTTTCAGTATATGTAATAGATTCAACTTCCCATTCTGGCAGTCATTTCTTAGTTGTATTAATAGAAGGGCAAAGTGGTAATATGTATATGTAATATGGATATTCATTTATATCTCCATAACTGTGTATTCAATGGCCATGTCTGTAACTTCTTCTATATAATCTTTTTTTTTTTTTTTCCTCTAATGCTAGCACCAGAATAAGTTTCCACTTCTTGGGCCCTTGATAACTTATAATTGCCTAGAAATATGCTGGATGGAAGTAGACTGCTGGCCAGTATTTTTGAAAGTTATGAAAATAAAAAAAGGTTAACAGAGTACATGTAATAGGGTACACAGCATACATTATATAAAATACAACTTAGGCTGTTACAGTCAGAGAAGCAGAGGAGTTATGTGACCAGTTTCAATGATGCTCGTTTCAAAACAGATTATTCTTTCTACTTTTGATAGATTACTTTTGACTATTAGATAGCATTTAAAATCTACCATGATAAACTTTCAAATATTTAAGAACTGGCTTGGAGAAGGCAATGGCAACCCACTCCAGTACTCTTGCCTGGAAAATCCCATGGATGGATGAGCCTACAGTCCATGGGGTGGCAAAGAGTAGAACATGACTGAGCGACTTCACTTTCACCTTCTTTTTCACTTGTTGAATCTATGGTTGAACCGGACAATAACTTATAATAGTGGATTCTTCTCTCTTTGTCACACTTGCTGGTTTGTTTCTTCAGTTCGTTTGTTTACCTCAGACAATGTATTGAATGTCTGGAGGAGTTTAGAACAGTTTATTTGGTGTTGTTTTCTGGAAACAGAGTGGAGTTAGGAGAAAAACCGGCTTCTACCAGGAAAAACCATTTCTAGGATTTGAGGGGATTTTCTTGGCTATATGTGCCATTTGAAAGATTTAATAAAAAATTTTGCATCTCTTCTAACTTCTTCAAGCCATTCTCATAGGTGGAAGCCATTACCAAATGTCTTTTTTGTTATCGCCTTCAATTCTGCAGTATGCTGGACACATTAAAAAAATCCCACCACATTTTCATCAATTTTATAACAATAGCAGTAAGAGAGAGAGAAAGGTGGAGGGGAAACAGGACAGGAGGGAGTGAGGAAGGGAAGGAAGGAAAACAAAAGTTTTGGATTCAGATAAAACATATTAAATGAGACAGGCTGTTAGAATATTTAGATAGATAATGCCTTTCTGACCAAACCATGAGTAATTTTTTTCTATCATAACCCAGGGCATAACTGATTGAATTTACTCTTCCTTAAGTACCATGCCCAATGAGCAGAGACAGTGGTACACAAGTTGAGTACAAGGGCTCTGGGTCAGATTGCCCAGCTGTGAATTCCAGCTCCACTTTGCTATGGCCAAGGCATTTGGGTAACTCGATGAAGCTGTGAGCCATGCTGTGCAGAGCTATCCGAGATGGATGGGTCATAGTGAAGAGTTCTGACAAAATGTAGTCCACTGGAGGAGGAAATGGCAAACCACTCCAGTATTACTGCCAGGAGAACCCCATGAACACGAAAAGGCAAAAAGATATGACACCAGAAGATGATCCCCCCAGGTCAGAAGGTACTCAGTATGCTACTAGGGAGGAGCAGAGGGCAAGTACTAACAGCTCCAGAAAGAATGAAGCTGCTGAACCAAAGCGGAAACAACACTTGGTTGTGAATTTGTCTAGTGGTGGGTGAAAGTAAACTCTGATGCTGTAAAGAACAATATTACATAGAGACCTGGAATGTTAGGCCTATGAATCAAGGTAAACTGGATGTGTTCAAGTAGGAGATGGCAAGGGTAAACACCGACATCTTAGGAATCAGTGAACTAAAATGGAGGGGAATGGGCAAATTTAATTCAGATGACATTGCATCTACTACTGTGGACAAGAATCCCTTAGAAGGAATGGAGTAGTCCCCACAGTCAAAAAAAACAGTCCAAAATGCAGTACTTGGGTGTAATCTCAAAAATGACAGAATGATCTCTGTTTATTTGCAAGGCAAACCATTCAACATCATAGTAATCCAAGTATGCCTCAACCACTAATGGTGAAGAAGCTGAAGTTGAATGGTTCTAGGAAGACATACAAGACCTTTTAGAACTAACATCAAAAAAAGATGTCTTTTTCATCACAGGGGATTGGAATACAGAAGTAGGAAGTTGAGAGGTACCTGGAAAAAAGGGCAAGTTAGGCCTTGGAATACAACATGAAGCAGGGAAAAGGCTAACAGAGTTTTGTCAAGAGAACACATTGGTCATAGCAAACACCCTTTTTCAACAATCCGAGAGACGCCTATACATATGGACATCACCAGATGGTCAATACTGAAATCAAACTGATTATGGTCAATACAAAAATCAGATTGATTATGTTTTTTTGCAGCCAAAGATGGAGAAGTCCTATACAGACAGCAAAAACAAGACCTGAAGCTGTATGTGGCTCAGATCATGAGCCTTATTACAAAATTCAGGCTTAAATTAAAGAAAGTAGGGAAAACCACTGGGCCATTTAGATATGTCCTAAATTAAACTCTTATGATTATACAGTGGAAGTGATGAATAGATTCAGGGATTAGATATGGTAGACAGAGTGCCTGAAGAACTATGGACAGAGATTTGTAACATTATACAGGAAGTGATGACCAAAACCATCCTAAAGAAAAAGAAATGCAAAAGTGGTTGTCCAAAGAGTCTTTACCAATAGCTGTGAAAAGAAGAGAAGCAAAAGACAAAGGAGAAAGGGAAAGATACACCCAATTGAATGGAGAGTTCCAGAGAATAGCAAGGAGGGATAAGAAAGCCTCCCTCAGTCATCAGTGCAAAGAAATAGAGGAAAACAATAGAATGGGGAAAGACTAGAGATCTCTTCAAGAAAATTGGAAATACAAGGGAATATTTGATGCAAGGATGGGCATGATAAAGGACAGAAATGGTAAGGATCTAACAGAAGCAAAAGAGATTAAGAAGTGGTGAGAATACACAGAAGAATATACAAAAAGGTCTTAATGATCCAGATAACCATGATGGTGTGATCACTCACCTAGAGCCAGACATCCTGGAGCGTGAAGTCAAGTGGGCCTTAGGAAGCAACACTACCAACAAAACTAGTGGAGGTGATGGAATTCCAGCTGAGCTATTTTAAATCCTGAAATATGATGCTGTTAAAGTGCTGAACTCAATATGCCAGCAAATTTGGAAAACTCAGCAGTGGCCACAGGACTGGAAAAGGTCAGGTTTCATTCCAGCCCCAAAGAAAGGCAAAGCCAAAGAATGCTCAAACTACCATACCATTGCACTTATTTCACATACTAGCAAGGCGATTCTCAAAATCCTTCATGCTAGGCTTCAGTTGTATGTGAACTGAGAAATTCCAGATGTACAAGCTGGGTTTTGAAGAGGAAAAAGAATAAGAAATCAAATTGCCAACATTCATTGAATAATGGAGAAAGCAAGGGAATTTCAGCAAAATATCTACTTCCACTTCGTTGACTATTCAAAAGCCTCTGACTGTGTGGATCATAACAAACTATGGAAAATTCTTAAATAGGTGGGAAAACCAGACCACCTTACCTGCCTCCTGAGAAACCTATATACAAGTCAAGAAGCAACAGTTAGAACTGGACATACAACTGACTTGTTCAAAAAATTTAGAATGGAGTACAACAAGGCTGTATATTGTCACCCTGCTTATTTAACTTATATGCAGAGTGTATCATGTGAAATGCCAGACTGGATGAATCCAAAGCTGGAATCAAGGTTGCCAGGAAATATATCAACAACCTCAGATATGTAGATAGTATCACTTTAATAGCAGAAAGTGAGGAGGACAAAAAAGTCTCTTTATGAGCGTGAAAGAGGAAAGTGATAAGACCAGCTTGAAACTCAACATTAAAAAACTAAGATCATGGCATCCAGTTCCATTCTTGTCAAATAGAAGGGGAAAACATAGAAGCAGTGACATCTCATCTGTCTCTTCAGCAGTCTGTATGCAGGTCAAGAAGCAACAGTTAGAACTGGACATGGAACAATAGACTGCTTCCAAATTGGGAAAGGAGAATGTCAAGGCTGTATATTGTCACCCTGCTTATTTAACTTCTATGCAGAGTACATCTTGCAAAATGCTGAGCTGGATGAAGCACAAGCTGGAATCAAGATTCCTGGGAAAAATATCAGTAACCTCAGACATGCAGATGACACCATCCTTATAGCAGAAAGTGAAGAAGTAAAGAGCCTCTTGATGAAAGGGAAAGAGAAGAGTGAAAAAGTTGTCTTAAAACTCAACATTGAGAAAACTAAGATCATGGCATCTGGTCCTATCACTTCATGGCAAGTAGATGGAGAAACAATGGAAACAGTGGCTGACTTTATTTTGGGGGGCTCGAAAATCACTGCAGATGGTGATTGCAGCCATGAAATTAAAAGACGCTTGCTTCATAGAAGAAAAGCTGTGACCAATCTAGACAGCATATTAAAAAATAGAGACATTACTTTGCCATCAAATTTCCATCTAGTCAAAGCTATGGTTTTTCCAGTAGTCATGTATGGATGTGAGAGTTGGACTATAAAGAAAGCTGAGCATTGAAGAACTGATGCTTTTGAACTGTGGTATTGGAGAAGATTCTTGAGAGTCCCTTGGATTGCAAGGAGATCCAACCAGTCCATCCTGAAGGAAATCAGCCCTGAATATTCATTGGAAGGACTGATGCTGAAGCTGTTGCTCCAGTCCTTTGGCCACCTGATGTGAAGAACTGACTCATTGGAAAAGACCCTGATGCTGGGAAAGATTGAAGGTGGGAGGAGAAGGGGACGATGGAGGATGAAATGGTTGGATGGCATCGCCAACTCGATGGACATGAATTTGAGTAAGTTCTGAGAGTTGGTGATAGACAGGGAGGCCTGATATGATGCGGTCCATGGCATCACAAAGAGTTGGACAAGAATGAGTGACTGAACTGAATTGAGTGACAGATTTTCTTTTCTTTGGTTCCAGAGTCACTGTGGACAGTGTCTGCAGCCATGAAATTAAAAGACACTTGTTCCTTGAAAGG
Organism: Neotragus moschatus; assembly: GCA_006410615.1. Lineage (NCBI taxonomy): Eukaryota > Metazoa > Chordata > Mammalia > Artiodactyla > Bovidae > Neotragus > Neotragus moschatus. The sequence goes on from SJYA01001022.1 coordinate 947,784, forward strand.
GAAGCTATGATAAACCTAGACAGCATATTAAAAAGCACAGACATCCCTTTGCCAACAAAGGTCCATATAGTCAAAGCTATGGTTTTTCCAGTAGTCATGTACTGATGTCGGAGAAGGCAATGGCAACCCACTCCAGTACTCTTGCCTGGAAAATCCCATGGACAGGAGAGCCTGGTGGGCTGCAGTCCATGGGATCTCAAAGAGTTGGACACAACTGAGCAAGTTTACTTCACTCACTTAATACTTTATCATTAGAGAAGGGAATGGCAACCCACTCCAGTATTCTTGCCTGGGGATTCCCTGGGGAATCCCATGAGGAGCCTGGCAGGCCGTGGTCCATGGGGCTGTAGAGGGTTGGACACGACTGAAGTGACTGAGCACGCACTTATGTATTGATGTGGGAATTGGACCATAAAGAAGGCTGAATGCTGAAGAATTGATAGTTTCAATTTGTGGTGCTGGAGGAGACTCTTGAGAGCCCCTTGGAGAGCAAGGAGATCAAACCAGTAGATCCTAAGGAAATCAACCCTGAATGTTCATTGGAAGGACTGATGCTGAAGCTCCAATACTTTGGCCACTTGATGTGAAGATTCAACTAATTGAAAAAGACACCCGACGGTGGGGAAGATTGAGGGTAGTAGGAGAAGGGCGTGGCAGAGAATGAGATCATTAGATAGTATCACTGACTCAATGGATACGAATTTGAGCAAACTCCAAGAGACAGTGGAGGACAGAGGAACCTGGTGTGCTGCAGTCCATGGGGCTGCAGAGAGTCAGACTCGACTTAGTGACTGAACAACAGCCTTCACCCAGGTGGTGCAGTGGTAAAGAATCCGGTCAATGCAGGAAATGCAGGAGATATAGTTTTGATCCCTAGATTGGGAAGACCCCTGCAGTAAGAAATGGCAGTCTACTCCAGTGTTCTTGCCTGGAACATCCCATAGATAGAGGACCCTGGTGGGCTCCAGTCCAAAGGGCAAAGAGTTGGACACAACTGAATGATTGAGCAGACACACACACACACAGCCTTTACCCAGTCACTTAATTTCTCTGTGTGTTTTCTTGTTTATAAAATTTGCATAATTATTGAACCTATCTCATAGAGGTACCTATGTGTTTGTGTGTGTGTAATTTTGGGATAGTGCTGATAAAGTGTTGTGAACAATGCCTGGCACATAGTAAACATAATTTTCAGCTATGGAAATAATCCTTGCTAATGGACCCTAGTTAGAGATCTTAAGTAACCTAAGCTCAGGCTTAGCTCAGTGGGATCATGAATCAGATAACATTTCTCTTGAACCAATCCCCATCCTAACCATTTAGAACTAATTATGTTTCTTGGAGAAGAGTTCTTCAAGGCCTCATAAAGAACAGGGTTTTCTCTGAATGTGTTGGATCTGACTCTGCTCCATACTATTTAGGGGCCATGCTACCACAGCAGGACCCCAATTAGTCTAATGCTGGGGGAAACATTATCTTTTTTCTTACTATACTTGTTAGAATTTTGTTGGCATCACAAGAGTAAGTGACAATGTAGGTTACTTTTCAACAGCATACAGACAATGCTAAATTCTGGCTTAGTCCTTTGCTAACTTATTCCTGGGCAAGAGACCATAAGCACTATTGGTCCTTGTAAATGAGCTCTTAATGACAGGTTGGGCATCTGCCATGAAGACCTGAGTACTGGAGCCCTGGATGACATACATTGTAGAATTCCTTAGGAAGCCACGTAGTATCCTTCTCTCCCTCAACTGTTATCACAGACCATGGGAGAGGTCTTGGGAAAAGCCATGGACAGCGTGGATCTGAACAATATCTAATGTATGGGAGTGAACTCATCTGAGATTTCAGACCTCATTTCCGTATCTGAGTTAGCATATATTATCCTTCTTGTTGGGCCTCAAGGGCAGAAATTTAGTTAATAATGTTACGCACACGCAATTAATCCATGTTATCTTCTATGGTTCATGGAAGGCTCATCTCTTGTCCATTTTATCCCCATTCCTCATATCCCACTTCCCTTTGCCTATGAGTAACCATTCCGTGTACTTCCTACAGATAATTTCATTGTGTCTGTTCTTATTAAATACAAAATTTTGTTTTGCAGGTATGCATTTTTAACTTATATAGATAGTAGTGGGTAAAAAACTCATTGCATTTCTTTTAATTTTTGGTCAGCACTGTGACTTTAAGGACCACTCACATCTCCAAATGTGTATGTTCTGATGTTTTAACATCTGTATAATATTCCATGGTGTGCACCCCTCATGTTCTACCTGTTTATTCCTCTAGGCTAGGGATATGCAGTTTTTGTTTGATTCTGTTTCCACAAGAGCATCCTTCTACACGTTCTCCTATGCACCTATGTGAGACCTATTTCTTTTTATCTATCTATCCATCATCTATGTATGTATCTATCTATCCACCTACGTGTCATCCATCTCCTAGGGTGGAATGTGGAGGCAGGATTCGTACCTGTATTTAAGTGACTAAAGGCTTCTTAGAACATGTACGCCAGACTGCACGCCAGCCAGCAGAACACTGAGGGTTCTTTTATCTACTAATAAAAATCTCCAAAGCTGGCATTATCCAGATTTCCAAGTTCATTGAGTCTCACAGAGGCAAAGTGATATCTCACTAATATTTTAATTAGCATTTCTCTGATAACACATGAGTGTGATTATCTCTTTATATGCTCACAAGCTTTCTGGGCTTCCTCACTGATAAGCTGAACTTTGATTAATAGCCTTTATATTTTAGAAGGGATTTAGATTTAGAGAAAATTGACCCAATAATACAGAGTGCCCATATTCCCTCCCCACCTCAATAGTTTCCCCTAACAATATTTTACATTAGTGTGTTACATTTGTTACAATTAACAAACAACAGTTTATTCAGATTTCCTTAGTTTTTACCTAATATACTTTTCCTCGTCCAGGATCCCATTCAGGGCACCACATTACACTCAGGCTTCATGTCCCCTTAGGCTCCTCTTGGCTGTGATAGTGTCTCAGACTTTTCTAGTTTTTGATGACCTTGACAGTTTTGAGGAGTACTGGTCCAAGATATTTTGTAAATGTTCTTTTATTGGGACTTATGGGATATTTTTCTCATTAACTGTGGATTTTTAGGAGAAAGACTCCAGAAGTAGAATTTTGTTTTCATTCCATCACATCAAGTATACATACTATCTACATGATTTATCACTGTTGGTGTTGACTTGGATCATCTGGCTAAAGAGTGCTTTTCAGGCTTCTCTACTATGAAGTTTATTTTCCCCCCTTCCTTTTCCATATTGTGCTTTTTGGAAGGAAGTCACTAGGCAAAGTCTACACTTAAAGAATGGTGAATTATGCTCCCTCTTCCTTTAAGAAGGAATATCTTCATAATTTATTTGAAATGCTTTTGCAGGGGTGTTTTATTTCTTCTCTCTCATTTGTTAGTTTATGTAATCATTTATTTATATTAGAATGAACTAATTTATGGACATTTAGTTTATACTTTGGGTTATAATCCAATACCAGGGTATCTATTTTGTTCCAGATATAACCACTGGAAACTCTTTACATTGGTTCCTGTGTCCCTTTGACTTTACCCCAATCTTTGTGGGTCTTTTCCTATTTTTTTTTTTTTTTAGCACTTTCATTCTTCCTGGCATTACAAGAGTCTCTAAGTTCATTTTCAATACTTCCTCCCCTAGTCCTACGACAGTCATTTCTCCAAAAAATTGTTAGATCCCTTTGTTGGAGAATGGTATTAGAAACCAAAATCTGAGTGTTAGGTGTGTTCATTGCTCCTGGACTATTGTTTCCTTTAGGCCTTCTCAGACAGAGCAAACAAATACAGGAGTTCATACCACCCCCTTTATAGCCACACATGTATAAATATTTCTATGTGTAACCATCTGTTGTTGTTTAGTTGCTAAATCATGTCTGACTCTTTGCAACCCCCTAGACTGTAGTCCTACAGGCTCCTCTGTCCATGGGATTTCCCAGGTAGGAATACTGGAGTGGGTAGCCTTTCCCTTCCCCAGTGGATCTTCTCAACCCAGGGATCGAACCCAGGTCTCCTACATTGCAGATGGATTCTTTACAATCTGAGCCACCAGGGAAGTCCTTAAATTAAACATGTGTCCTACTGGTATCTTCAGCTCTAATCCAACACTCATCATTTCAGCCTCCTCCTCATTTGCTTGTAAACTTCCACTCCAACAGTGAGAAACCTCATTCCTACTGACCTCCATCTACTTATTTAATTGTTCACTTTCAGAACACATGTATTGCAGTGTCAGAATTGTTAACTCCTTGGTATATCCCCATGGGAAATAACTGTATCAGTGCAAGTACAGTGCTTATATGCAATTCCTTTTGCCTTTAGTCCTAAAGGCTTCATTAATTCTAAAGTTATGTAGGTTAGTATCTTTTCTCCATATCCCTTCAGTGGAGTTGTTTCATACACGTGTTACACAGTCAGATTCTCTTGTCACAGTCCTTATTCTTTCTCACGATCCTCGACCTCCTAAGTGATGACTTTAGAATTGTATATGTTATGGTTCATTATTTGTAGTTTACAGTTTTATGAGTTTTGAAAAATGTATTAATATATCATTTATTCACCACCACAGTATCACACAGTAAAACAATTTCACCACCCTAAAATTTCCCTGTGCTTCAACTATTCAATTGATGTATTTTTATTCTCTGTAGATTTTGTCATATTTTCTAGATTTTAATGCCTTTTGGTTATAATTTAATATTTTAAAGATTTTTTGATGGTAGATCATTTTTAAAGTCTTTATTGAATCTGTTAAAATGTTACTTCTGTTTTATGTTTTGGTTTTCTGACCATTAGGCATGTAGGATCTTACCCTCCCTGACCAGGGATTGAACCTGCAACTCCTGCACTGGAGGGCGAAGTCTTAACCATGGATCACTGGGGAAATCCCCACCTTGTTGGTTTTAGATTTGCAGATATATTATTCATCTGCATATGTCTGTGAAATTTACCCTTTGTTGAACAGAACTCCTTAACACTGATGTAATAAAATACATCAGTATTTTGCCTATGATTTGTTTTTTTGAATCTTTATTAGATAGTTCCTGACCCCATTTTACAAATATATTTCCCTACACTTTTTTTGCCTCCAGAGAATTGTCTTTTACTTTAAAGCCTTTAGACTATTTGCATGCAGTCTATCTTTGCATGTCTATATGGTAGGGTTTCAATTCAATCTTCCTACACAATTTAAAAATTCTAAGCCATTTACAAAACAATCCAACATTTTCACATGGATTTCTGGTGCCATTACCATCATGTTTTAGGTTTCCATATATGCCTGGATTCCTATTTTATTCTTTTTAACTCTCTGTATGTTACTACACTGTTAATTATCTGTATGGTTTTGTACTATGTTTTTGGAGAAGGCAATGGCAACCCACTCCGGTACTCTTGCCTGGACAATCCCATGGATGGAGGAGCCCTGTGGGCTGCAGTGCGTGGGGTCACTGAGGGTTGGACACGACTGAGCGACTTCACTTTCACTTTTCACTTTCATGCATTGGAGAAGGAAATGGCAACCCACTCCAGTGTTCTTGCCTGGAGAATCCCAGGNTAACTATCTATGATTGGGTTTTCTACAATGGGAGACAAAAATTTCATTCCATACTCCACAGAATTTTTGAAATGCAGTGGCAGACTGAGATAAAGCAGCATTGGAAATTTTCCCTTCTCCAGTACAATCACTTAGCCAAGAGAGGCCTAACAGGTTGATCTCTGAGGCTTTCCTTTTTCTAATTGGGGAAGGTGCCATATTGCTGGAACAGGACTTGCAAGCTTGGTAGCACCATGGCTTCTCTCAAGACCGATTAAATCTGGATCTCTGAGAGGGGGCCCTGGGCACTGTTCTGTTTAATTATTTTGCCCCTTTGAAATGCTTCAGATGATTCTAATGTGTGGCTATGCTTGAGAATCACTTGGTCTCTAGGATGGGTGGGGGTGAGACTTCTGTGGTGGGGTTGTTGTGAAGCCACTCAGGCATGTCCAGCTCTTTGCCACTCCATGGACTACAGCATGCCAGTCTTCCCTGTGCTTCACTATCTGGTGGGGAGAGGTACATAAAAGGACTCAGAGGCCTAAAACTGAAACTCCAATACTTTGCTGAAACGCCACTACTTTGGCCACCTGATGTGAAGAACTGACTGACTCACTGGAAAAGACCCTGATGCTGGGAAAGATTGAAGGTGGGAGGAGGAGGGGATGNCCCTGTGCTTCACTATCTGGTGGGGAGAGGTACATAAAAGGACTCAGAGGCCTAAAACTGAAACTCCAATACTTTGCTGAAACGCCACTACTTTGGCCACCTGATGTGAAGAACTGACTGACTCACTGGAAAAGACCCTGATGCTGGGAAAGATTGAAGGTGGGAGGAGGAGGGGATGACAGAAGATGAGATGGTTGGATGGCATCACCGACTCAATGGACATGAGTTTGAGCAAGCTCTGGGAGTTGGTGATGGACAGGGAAGCCTGACGTGCTGCAGTCCATGGGGTCGCGAAGAGTCAGACACGACTGAGTGACTGAACTGAGCTGAGATGCCTAGAAGAACAACCTTCTAAGCCTTCTTGTTTATTGTTAGCTGCCTGTTGGTGCATGCTCAGTCATGTCCAACTCTTTACAACTCCATGGACTGTAGCCCACAAGGCTCCTCTGTCCATGAGATTTCCCAGGCGAGAATACTGGAGTGCGTTGCCATTTCCTCCTCCAGGGGAATCTTCCAGACCCAGGGATTGAACCTGAGTCTACTGCATTTGCCAGCAAATTCTTTACCACTTGAGCTACTTGGGAAGTCTTTATTGTTAGCTATTTATCACCAAATGGGAATAAACAGTTAAGTTGATTTAATTCTTGTTTCATTAGAGTGTATGACTGTTGAATTAAGTGACATAATTGGATAGCTTTTTCCTTGTTATGTTTTTATATTCTAATCTCCACATAAAGCACCTTGAACTTCCCTGAGAGCTCACTTGGTAAAGAATCTGCCTGCAATGCAGGAGACCTTCATTTAATTCCTGTGCTGGGAAGATCCCTGGAGAAGGGATAGGCTAAACTCACCAGTGATCTTGGGCTTCCCTTGTGGCTCAGCTGATAAAGAATCTGCCTGCAATGTGGGAGATCTGGGTTTGATTCCTGGGTTGGGAAAGTCCCCTGGAGAAGGTGAAAGGCTACCTACTTCAGTATTGTGGCCTGGAGAATCCCATGGACTGATAGTCCACGGGGTCAAAAAGAGTAGGACATGACTACGAGACTCTCACTCACTCACTGATTACATGAGGCCCATACACATTATCAAGGGTAATCTTTCTTGCTTAAAGTCAGCTAGCTGGTAGGAGAGTTCATCCCATCTACAAAATATCTATAGAAACATCTAGACTAATATTTGACTAAACAAATAAGCACCATAGCCTAGACAAGTTGACACCTAAAATTTAACCATCACACAAGCCTTTTGTTATTGCTGTTGCTCTTTAAAAAGTTTAAAGTCTTTCAAACTGCAGGATTAATGTTCTGTGTTTTCCTGCCTAAGGTATCCCACAGGCAATTCTTAAACCCTTACCTGAGAACCATTACCTCTAATGGTCTGCACAGGATTCCTGTATTAACACATTATTGACTGGAGTGGGGGCTGATTTTTGTAGAAACTAATGCTTGTGGTGTTAATACATCTCAGGTCAAGAAGGGGTGAATACCTCACCTGGAAATTCTTGAGAAACAAAAGTGCTTTAGTGAAAGTCGCTCAGTCGTGTCCGACTCTTTTCAACCCCATGGACTATCAATCAGCCAAAGGTCTTAAAAGCAAAGACAGATTTCTCAGGGGAGCATTCCACCTTAAGAGGGCAACACACGTGAGTTTCCAGACTGTTGGCTTGCTTCACGGACTTTGGACTTGCCAGCTCCATGACTGTGTGAGTCAGTTTTAATCATAAATCAATCTATCTCCTATTGGTTTTATTTCCTTGGAGAATGCCCGGCTGATACAGTTTGTGAACTTCATTCTCAGAAACAAAGCAATGTTTGGTTTGTTTCTCTCATGACGATCAGTGTTTTTGAAGGAAGGTGATTTAGAAGGTATAAAAAGTTGAGGACTACTTATATTATAGACATTAACCAGTAAAATCAGCCATGGTTGATAGTAGGTGGAAATTCAGAAGTGTCTCTAATATTGGGAAGCACTTGGGATGTAGGCATAAATTATGGCAATAGCTTCTGAAAGGCCTATTTTTCCTACCAAATGGAACAAATACAGGCATAATTATACCCATAAAGTCTAAACTTTGAAACTCTTATACAAAAATGATGAACTATCTGGGTCCATGATTCTTAATATTAAAAAATGGGGAAAGGTGTTGAGAGTTTGCTAGAAAATACATCCAGGGGAACCATAAAAATACTACTTCAACCAATCATGTAATATTTACTTGAATACTTTGTGGTAAAAAGACGCCCATTTCTACCTGGTCGGGCATAAAAGTACTTCACTGAAAGGGACCAGTTTGTAAGCAGTTCGAGAATAATTTGTAAATGCAACCTCTCAAATAAGAGCAGAGCACTATTTTTCAAAATTATTTTCAGATTTTTGAATTTTTGAATAAGTCTGGGTCATATGTGAGGGAAAAGAGGTCAGTGGTTGAATGTAGACAGTAATAAATTTTATACTGTAAGTTGTGGTTCTTCATGGGACAAATATTGTATTGTAATTCCCAAACTAATTGGATCAGCGAGTGTATTCTTCAGGTAGACCCAGGAATTTTGCATGGCATGTTGGAAACGGAGTTTAAGTTTTTTTTTTTTTTTTTTTTTTTATACTAACTCTGCTACCTTGGGCCCCTCTCCCACCTTTATGGAGTCTCATTTCTCTTTTTGTTTGTTGTTGAACTCATTTATGGAGTCTCATTCTTCTATACTTTATATCAATGCTATTTTCTTCTCAGAGTTTGTTTTGAAGCTACAAGCTAATTAGGAATGTGAAAAAAGAAGTTTAAAAAGTAAAAATACTGCCTATGTATGCAGTGGGTAGGTTTTTTTGTTTTTTTTTTAATTTCATGGCGTCATCTAAACAACTTCCCTGTTTGAGGTTAATTTCTCCTTTTGGAATCTGTGTGAGGTATAACTCCACATTCTACTGTAGAAGCCACAAGGGGCAGGCATTTGCTGTCTTAGTTCTTAGGCACCTGCTCTTCCTCTAGTTAATGCAGTGCCGCCTGCTGGGACTTGGCATCTCGAGAGGGGACCAGAGATTTTGGTTACTATGACTTCAGTTATATTTGCTATAAAATATGCTTCATCTGTACCATAAAACTCTACATCTACCATGAGATAAATCCTAATTCCTTGAAACAGTTAACTATAAATATAGAAGACTTTCCTTGGCTTGTATTGGTTTCCAAGGAGTCTTTATTCTGAAAATATGATCTTTTTCTCAAAGCAAAATCTGTTAGAACACTTTGTTTCCCTGGGCAAAGTAAGCATGTAGAAAGAATATCATATAGGGTGTATATGGTAAATGGAATTAAGCAGAAATCTTTATTTTTAGTACTTTGACTTAATCAATTGCTCCAAAGAGTTTTCTTTAGCAACAATAAACTTGTTTAGGTCACAAAGCTTTTTTTTTTTTGCAAGGTGGATGCTACCTAACTAAAGCCATATAACTTATGGCTAGAAGCAAGAAAGTATCCACAGGAGGTTATATTTTCTTTAATTAAAAACACATTTTTTTTTTTAAGAAGTGAGCTATTCCAGGCTCTTTATGGTAGAAGGCTATTAACTTTTTCTTAATGGTACATATTAAGCCTGAGTTGCAGTCAAGCCATGGAGCTCAGTGTGCTGGGAACTGTAAAGTGGATGCTTCTGCTGTGAATCTTTTAGAAGGCCACTGTAGATCCAGAAGAAAGCAAGGGCTGGTGGGCTGGAGTTGCCTTCTACAGTTTCTTTGTGGAGGTCATAGAAACAGTACTGAGACTGGCACTGTATAATCAGGCGAAGCAGCATTTATGGTTTGCATTATATTTCAATTTATTTTGGTAACAAATCATCACACTTAACATCAGACGAGGATATTGTAGCTGAAAACAAGCAGGGAGTATCCCAGCTGTCTTCCCAGGAGCTCTGGTGTTGCTGAGTTTAGGCCAGCAGTTGTCATTCCCAGAGAGCTTCCAGCTTGAGGTCTGTGAGAACCATGGACATACATGTTAGGAAAACAGAGCTAATGGACACCAATCAGCCTCCAGTTCAACAGATGCACATAAAGTCGGGTTATTATATATATATGTGAACCTGTCTAGTGTGACCTGTATATCCTCTATGGCCCACTTGATGGGCCTTGAGTAAATGTAAGAAATTCCCAAGACCTCAATATAAAGCCATGACTGTTTGGCTAAGTACATCATACAGTGTTTGTTTTTTTTTTTTTTTTTAAATTTGAACTAACTTGTGTATGTAACTTTCTGATGTATGAGTATGAATAATCACTGTCAGAGGGAAAAGTAGCAGCAACCAGTGGCACATGAGGCCCCTCAGTCATGGGGCTGAGATAAAAGTTCAGTAGTTATTTTAACAATGCACTGAGTGTGATGTTTAGTTAATAAATTATGTCCAACTCTGTAACCCCATGAACTATAGCCTGCTAGACTCCTCTGTCCATGGGATTTCCCAGGCAAGAATACTGGAGTGGGTTGCCATTTCCTTCTCCAGGGGATCTTCCCTACCCAGGGATTGAACCTGCATCTCCTGCATTTCAGGCTAATACTTTACTACTGAGTCACCATTGAGTATGAGTTTTTATCCAGTCACCTTCTTTGTAATTGGGCAAGAGTGTCTCCCCCTTGTCTATTTTCTTTTCCTAGACACTACAGCAGAGTTGTATCATAATTCTCTTTGCATGGTGCAAGAAATACCATTTTTCATTGTCCTCAATGAGTGTGTGCCTTGGAAGGAGGATAAGAAGGGAGACCCCTCTATGCTTTTTTCTCATTGTGTCAGCACTAGATATTGTTGAATGTCATTCTAGTAGTAGTTTCCCTCCCACCCGATTTTGCAGCATGAGCTGACTCCTTTATCAGTTGGTCACCCAAGGCACACTAATTGTTCCCCAAACTGGAGGAAAAAGATAACTTGCTTTTTGGGACTTATTAAATGACAGCGATTCATGGGGTCGCAAAGAGTTGGACATGACTGAGCAACTGAACTGAACTGATCTGAAAAAGACAGCAAATCCCTCTCCAATGGGGCGTACAAATGTGATCACAATCCATTTGGAGGCTTGAAGAAACTAAGGGGACCAATAACTGTCAGGATGATGAATCAGGTTTATAAAGACTTTAGTTAAGATAAAATAGCATCAAACTATTGAGTGGAAGACATGAATTGTACATGTACCTAAGGAGAGGAACGCCTTGAGACAAAAGCTTCAGCTTCTACATCATTTTCTGGTCTCTAGAGATGGGTAGGTTCTTACTGAAAAATACATAGCCAGCCAGAGGTAAACAGTTTTAGGAACTGCTTTGCACTAAATAATATGCCACTGCTGTCACCTAGCGCATACTTGTTTTAGTAAGAAAAACCATAGAAGGAAATGGATGTGTTCTAGAAGAAATTGACTAAGGGACCACTAACTGTCAAGATGACAAGTCAGGTTTAAAACATGAAGAAAAAGCTGGTCTATGGGGAGGGAGAGAGGTCTGACAAGTGCTCACTACTTAGTTTGGAATCAAACTCAAGTGCTGGATTCAGAGCAGCTCACAACAGGAACTGTTGTTTTGGGGCAATGCTGCTGATAATTGAATGTTCCCCAGTGGCTCAGTAGTAAACAATTTGCCTGCACTGCAAGAGACACAGGCTTGATTCCTGGGTGGGGAAGATCCCCGGGAGAAGGAAATGGCAACCCACTCCAGTATCCTTACCCTGGAAATCCCAAGGACAGAGAAACCTGGCAGGCTAGAGCCTGTGGGGTTGCAAAGAGTTGGATTTAGCAACTAACAACAACTATTGTCCTACAGAGTTACAGAATTCTCCCTGAAACCCAAGAACCACAATCTGCTGGCTGTGTTTTGGAAACCTAATAGAACTTTTAGAGAGTAGCATTATTATTTCTAGACATCGAGTGCCCTAGTCTCACAACCTTATGAGCAAGTTATAATTTGCTCTTTCAAGGCCACATAACTGCTCCTAATATAACCCCTTATAATTACGGATTGTGATTATAATAAATAGGCATTAAGTAAATAGAGCCCAAAAGAATCAATACACATTGTGAAGCATATGAAGGAACATGTGAGTGATATATTTTTTTTTTTTAGGACTTCCTTCTAGAGAATCAAATGGTAGCTGGGTGGCCAGTTGGGTGATACAGAAGTTGTAGGACTAATTAAAGGCAATAATAGAAAAAATACTAATATGAGAGAAATGATTGAAAAATTGTTTATAGAAGATCGAGTTAATGACTAGACCCAGAGTAATCAGTATACTAGAACCTTCATCAATCTATCACTGAAAAAACTTACCCTGTTGATTTAGCTAGCGTTAAGAGTATTTTGGAAAGCTGTCAGGTTAAAAAAAAACAACCTCTTAATTCTTCAAATTAGTGTTCCCTCTCTTTTTATTAGAATACCCTCTTTTTCAATTTGTGCTCCCGGAGACTGAAAGAATGTGAATATACATGAGATGCCAAGAAAATGACTGTGTTCCTAGAGAAAAATTATTCAGTTAAAACAAACTCAAAGGCAAAGCTTTCATATACAATGGCTAGAGGTACCTTGAAGGGTGGGAGGTGAGGTGGCTGTTGTGTACTGAAATTTTTAACTCTATTGAGATTACATGTGGGTTGGAATAAAGGGATATTGGATTAATTTAAATGAGGGAAAAGGATTAGTTTAGCAGCATATACTATTTTTAACTCTAGAATATTTACACTCAAGTAACCTGGATTTTTCATTTTTTTTCACTGAGATAGAAGTGAAGTTGAGTTGACTGAGTCAATGGACATGTTTAAGCAACTCCAGGAGATAGTGAGGGACAGTGAAGAATGGTATGCTGCAGTCCATGGGCTGCAAAGAGTTGGACGTGCCTGAGCGACTGAACAATGTAAGGGATATAACACGTTAGTTTCAGGTGTGGCTTTTAGCCTTTTTCTCCAGAAATTATTCAGTGAACTTACTTTCCCTTTAGGACATAATATTCACAAGCTAGAGCACAAGAATATATACAGAGGGGAACTTGTTTTAGTTTTGATTCATAGTTTAGACAGAGAATGTTGCCTGCTACTCCAGGAAACAATAAATGTTGCCCACCATCAGACACTTTAGCTGTGCTAACGGTGTGCCCTGAAAAAGATTTAGAATGGAGAATAGCCGAAAACTTTCAGTGTTCTGGATTCTGGCCATTGGTCATAGAGAGTTAAGATGTATATCTGGAGGGAAAACGTCACCGATCCCAGATTGTTGCATCTTCTCATACAATAGAGAGAACTAAAATCATTAACTTGAGATGTCTGTTCTTTGTAAATAGCAGTCATCTTTGTCGTTCTACTATATGTTTGCTTTTTCAGCAAAAAAAAAAAAAAAAGCCTATGCCTATATCTTCTGGTTCCTCCCTTTCCTTTTCAGAGAAGTTCCTTTTAGCTATCTGAGAGGCTATCTTCCTGGACTATAGTTCTTAGTAAAGTCCCCAAATAAAACATAACTCACAACTTTGTCAGATTGTGTGTTTTTCTTTAGTCAACAGTTTTATCAGCCGTAGAAGCAACAGCAGTAAAAACCTTTGCTAGTATTTCTGCTGCTATTTGCTAGGACTTTTACATAATACATCATCATTTCAGTTAATCATTACAACAATGCTGAAAGGTAGACATTACACTTTTCTTCTTGTGGAAAACGGAACTTAGCTTTAGGGACTGTAAGTTTACAAAGTTTACAAAGACAGACAAAGAGAGAATTCTAAACCAGATTGGATGAGTTCAAAAATGAGTTCCCTTGATTATCCCATTGCACTGCCTCTCAGAATGTTAATTTTCTTTTTTGCTTTTCCTAATGATTCAAATTGTTGAGAGTTGGAAGCTTGGATTTCATTAGTTGATGGCTTTTCCTTCCATGAGCATTTTAGGAAACCTTGTCAGGAAATCAGAAAAATTAAAATTTTATATAATTGAAAAGCCTCAGTTTAATTAAGATCTGAGATAAACCATTGTTTTTAGTCATTTTAAAAAAGTCTCAGAAGCAATATCTTTAACATGAATACAATTAAATTTGAAGAGAAAATGTGTTTTGTAAAAATGCAGAGTTAAGGTCACCTCAGTTTAAGGTATTGGGTTCTGTCTAAATTATTTTATACTCAATATCTTCATCAGACATTTTTTTTAATGGATGAGAATGTACTATCTGCAAAAAGTAAGTGGCAATATTTCAGCAGTGTTGCTTTAGCTTGAGGAATGTCATTTTCCTTCTGAGAATACTGCCATGTTAACTTGAAGACTTGATGGATTCTGTCTTCAAACTCAGCTTTTTCTGCTGAATGAATCAAGACCCCTGATCTCTATGAGGTCATTATCTTAGCTGTGGGGTTATAATGGATAAAGTACTGGGCTGGGGACTAGGACTCCAGTCCTAAATATGTCAGAAGTTGGTTATATATTCTTGTTTAATTTCCTTAACTTCTCCATATGCTTAATATTCTCATCTATAAAATGAGTTTGACTAGGTAATTATTAGAATAAATAATTTGAACAAATAATCTCCTTCCTATTATGATTTAAAAAAATACATAGTACAAAGCTAGATTCTTTGCTGCCTTTAAAAACTATACTTACTTAAGACGGTACACATGCATCAGGACTGTAGGGTATTAATTTCAGCATCAATCTGAAATGAAAAATATTATTTAAATCACGGGGTATTTTGTTGTAAGATAACATCATTCAGAAGGAATAAAAATTTTTTGAACCTTGCTTATGTGAAATGATTCTTGTCAAAATAGTTTTATATTGCATTTTAATTGACCATCCTTCATATTTATTTAGTTTTATATTACAGTATTCCAGGAAAAAAGACAAGAAACAATGACATGAGTTAATAGGTGCTAATTACTGGGTGTGCACAGAATATTAAGTCATAGCAGATAAGCTTGGGTGCCGGGGAAGGATTCCCAGGGGAGCTGATGTTTAATTTGAATCCTGAAGCTTGTGGAAGGATTGAGCCAGTTATAGTGTGTGAATAGGGCAATCTACGTTGAGTTAGTAGGTGCAAAAGCTTTGAGGTAAGAAAAAGCTTAATGAACTTGGGACACTGCAAGTAGTTTAGGAGAGCCAAAGCAATAAGAATAAAAAGTCACCACCAGTTTGGAGAAGAAACCAATGGTCCAAATTCTTTGGATTAGAAAAAAAAATTGGATGTAATTTAGAAGTGATGGAGAGCAATTTACCATTTTGTGCATCACCAAGGTTATTTTGACCTCACTATAGAGATGGGATTGGGTGTGAGGAACTGGAGGAAGACTAGAGATGAGAGACCAATGGGCAGCTTGTAATCTAGGTAAAATGTTGCCTAAATTGAGCTGTGCTTAGTTGCTCAGCTGTGTCTGGCTCTTTGCGACCCTACGGACTATAGCCTGCTAGGCTCCACTGTCCATAGGGATTCTCCAGGCAAGAATACTGGAGTGAGCTGGCGTGCCCTCCTCCAGGGGATCTTCCCAACCCAGGGATCAAACCTAGGTCTTCCACATTGCAGGCAGATTCTTTACCCTCTGAGCCATCAGGGAAGCCATTGAGTATGAGTTTTTACCCAGTCATCTTCTACTTTGTAATTAGGCAAGTGTGTCTCCCACTTGTCTGTTTTTCTTTTCTGAGACACTACAGCAGAGTTGTATCTTAATTCTCTTTGCATGGTGCAAGAAATGCCATCTTTCATTGTCCTCACTAAGTGCTGATAATATAGAAGAAGATATTTACTGAGAGATATTGAAGAGTTAGAATTCATAGGATTTGGAACTGAGTTGAATGTATGTAGAAGTCAAAGATTACTGTTTCTATTTTAGACAATGGGTGAATGGTGATGGTATTTATAAGTGTAGGGAAGTAAGAGTTTTTTAGAGGAAGATTTTGAGCATGTTGAGTTTGAATTTCTTGTGGGATAAGAGCCCCCTGGGCAATTGGATGAAAAGCTTGGTCCTGAGGGGAGAGATTCTGCCTGGAGGTGGAGGTTTGAAGATTAAACACATGTCCATGGACAAGAAAGCTCAGGGAAAACGTCATGTCATGAAAATTGAAGATTAGGAAAAAACTCTGGAAGAAAAGAAGATTAAATTGTAGGTAGAAGAAGAGCACAATACTAAAGAGAGGGAGAAGGGACGGACCATAGGAGAAAAAGGTAGAATATGATAAGATGACAATTGCTGCAAGAAGAAAGAAATCATTGTGAGTATCAAGTGTTTTACAGAGAAGGCTGGACAGGGCTGAAAAACTGTTAGACTCACCAAGAAATTTTCAGCGTGACTTTGTCATTAGTGGTATAGCAGCATCAGATGCCATACTGCAAAGCGTAGAGGAATTCATAGGAGGTGTGATGAATGAGAGTGCATACTGTTCTTTCAAGAGTCTTGGCTTTAAGGGGAGGAGAAAGAAAAGTAGCTAGGGAGTAGTGTCCGAATTACCTTATTTCAGATCAGGAGGTAAAAAAATTTAAATTAGAATCATTCAAAAGGTATTGTTGAAACAGAAGAGTATAATGAAAAAAGAGTCCAAGGAACTGGGATGAATGGAATTCAGAGTGATACTACTAACCTGGTATCAATTTTACTATTTTAACAATCAAACAGAGATTTGATGATGAACTATAATCCAAATTATGGGGTGAGTGGGACAGATACTTACACTAAGCTTTGAGAATCCAAGTCTGTTCTAATAGATTTTGCCTTAATTTGAAGTCAGAGGTAAGCTCACTTACCTAGCTACGATATTAACATTAATGTAGAGATCATCAAAAGGCTAACAGAAATACCAGAGTCTAACCTCCCAGGGCTCTAAATAATCATTTATCCACGAGTAGCTCAACTCCATTCATCTCACGGTCCTTTGGCAATTTCTGAAAGTTTGGCTACTCAGCAGCAGCACTGCTATAAATTTACTGGTTATAAAGCAAGAAAATAGAACATCACAAAACTGTGTTCTCACCATGGTTGTTGAAAATAAAACTCTTAAAATGGCAATGTATTATAATGAAATGTACTGAAATGCAAGTTAAAGAAATGCAAAGGAACAGGCTTGAAGGAAGTATGTGCTTCAGCATACAGCTCTATTTGCTTGCACAAGGTCAAAAGGAGAGTGGGTGTGGATGAACAGGTAAAGGGGCTGGGGACTGGGTAGCAAAGTGGTATTTTTGACAATGTAAAAAAAAAAAAAGGAGTTGGGCTTTTTTCTTTTTTCTTTTTTTCTTAATGACTGACTTAGACCCTCATAGCAAATTCTCCTGGTAGAAAATAACTTCTAGGTAAGGTAATTTTTAAAAATTTCTGGTAAAAGCAACCTAAATTCAGTTGTCATATTACCCAAAGCCAGTTGTTAGTAAAGGAAGAAAAACTGTTGGATTTAGTTGCTTATGATAGATGTTTTAATGCCAGTAACGATCAAAATTTCCTAATAATCCATGTTTTTTTAGAAGCTTGTTTTGAACTTTAATGAAAGATGAACATGATATGTTTCTCAGCAGAATTTTAAGAATAGGCTACTTTTTATTATATTGTACCCTTTTCATTCCAGAATTCTGGCTTTACAAATTATTACTAGGACGACCGACAGATAGGTTTGGGATTTGAAGGGCATGCATTGAAACTGGAGGAGAAATTATAATTTCCAAGGGTATAGAGCACAAAAACGAGTAATGTGATGTAGTTCAACTTGTTAAATTGATAAGGTAAAAAGGCTCAGATGGTGAACAATCTGCCTGCAATGCAGGAGACCCAGTTAGATCCCTGGGTGGAAAAGATCCCCTGGGGGAGGAAATGGCAACCCACTCTTGTGTTCTTGTCTGGAAGATTACATGGACAGAGGAGCTTAGTGGGCTACAGTCCATGGGGTCTCACAGAGTTGGACACAGCTGAGCAACTACCACACACCACACACACACACACATACACACACACACAGAATAATAAAAAATAAAACCACCAAAATATGTAAAAGAATTAGTATGTATAACCAAGACTTAAATACAAACAAAACTTTTGACAGCCCTAACTTTCAGAAAACCAGTTGAAATATAAAATAGCCTCTATCAGAGAACCGAGAAAGTACATTTTCTAGTTGGTGAAGAAAGCCAGACCAGACTCAGCAGAAATTATGAGGGGAATATCATGTTTTAGAGAAAAAAAAAATGTTATCATAAATCAAGCTACTGGGCAGTGAAATAGGCTGCCTCTGGGAGAAAACAAATTTCAGATATTTAAATGGAGGCCGAGTGACCTCTGGCAGGGATGAACTGAGTGAAAAATTACACTAAACGACCTTCATAGTTTTCTTCATATAAACATTTTATTTCTTATTAAGTTCTTAGGTATCTTCAGATGTGCTCTACTCGAATAATAATAGAAAAATGAAGTGAAAGTGTTAGTCACTCAGTTGTATCTGACTCTGCCACCCTATGGACTGTAACTTGCCAGGTTCCTCTGTCCATGGAATTCTCCAGGCAAGAATACTGGAGTGAGTAGCCATTCCCTTTTCCAGGGGATCTTCTTGATCCATAGAATTAAATCAGGCTTGCTGTTTTCATGGTTTAATTGCATAAAAACTCATATAAATTCTTAAAAAATCCTTTAGTTTATAGAAAAGGACTTGACCTGAAATCCCTGGCATAAGTAGTATTAACTTTAACACTAAAGGCAATGGCAGCCCACTCCAGTATTCTTGCCTGGAAAATCCCATGGACGAAGGAGCCTGATAGGCTACAGTTCATGGGGTCGCGAAGAGTCAGACACGACTGAACGACTTCACTTTCTCTTTTCACCTTCATGCATTGGAGAAGGAAACGGCAACCCACTCCAGTGTTCTTGCCTGGAGAATCCCACGGATGGGGTAGCCTGGTGGGCTGCCGTCTATGGGATTGCACAGAGTTGGACACGACTGAAGCGACATAGCAGCAGTAGCAGCATAGTAAAATTATTTTTATGTATAGATACAGAAATGATGGGTCCAAAATGGACCATAAGTATTTCCTTCCCAATAGACTAAAAATAAGCAATAGTATAATCCAATCAAAAGGAATACAACTTAATAATATGAACTTTAGAAAGGTGAGCCAAAGAAGAATCTGTTTTAGCATGGCATCCCTGCCTCTATATTCCAGAAATATAACAGGTGAGACATCAAAATCCTTGGAATTGTCATTACTACTTTTGAATTAGCCATAAAGGGAAATGAAATGACCGCCTTATCTTTTTTGACTTCTAATATAGCATTCTGAAATGACTGCTGGAAAATAAAGAGTCAAATGGAGGATATGAACAAATAGGATACCTGCATCTGAAAAGACCAACAAGTCATTTCCCATGAGTAGGACAGGCAATCAATAACAAAGGAGCAATTCTGACCATACAAGTTCTTCATACTATGCAGTGATAAGTAGAACATTAAATTTTCTTACCTCTGAATTGCAGTAGAGAGGAGGTGAGTTTATAGAACAGCACTTGGAGGCGAAGTCTGAGAGCTTGGCAACCAGCTCTTGGAGATCCGTCTCCGTGGCATCAGGAAGTTTTCCTCTTAGTCGCTCTGCCAATCTGAAAGGCCAATTTTATGTAAAGTTCTAATAGATGTATTCTATAAACATGTCCAGTGCAAAATGGTAGCCACTTCAGATCTTTTGCAACAGCAACAACAAAAAAGGAAAATAGTGACCCTTAAGAAAACTTAGTATCTGTGGAATGATTTTTGATGTCTCAGTTGAAGATTAGGAAGTGAAATCTATGTCTTTTTAGATCATAAAAGTAAACATACAACCTGCTGCTGAATTTGAATTCCTATTATTTCCCTTTCATTCACTCAGTTACATCAATCACATGGATGACTTGCTCCTCTCTTCTCCCGAATCCTTCATCTTCTCTCCAGTTCTAGATTTCGAACTCCTCAAAGAGTACTTCCCTCATGGGACTTTGTCACCTTAATGTACTTTCTCTCATATATAATCTCTTCTATTTGCCTACTACTCACCTAGCTATGCTGGAAGGCACAACAGGGTCTTTGTGGTTTTTAAGCCCTGCTTTTTATGAACTCTCCATCTCCATTTAAGATGGTGCTAGGATCTGACTTTTTTGATTCGCTCCCATTTTGAATGGTCCCTCCCAGCTTAAATTAACTCTCTCTCCTCATAATGGATAACTCAGCCTGGTTTATGACTTTTCCAAGAAATATTGATACTTGCCGGCCCAGTAGTGGGCATTGGGACATAATGGAGACCCAAATTTATTTAGAGTTGGGATTAGTATAATGGATGCTGGGAAAGGACAGAAGGGTGAGGAGGGTTAGCTTGCTTATTAAAGCAAACTATTAAAGCTAACTATTTTCTATTTTCAATAGAAAATTAAAGCAAACTATTAAAGCTAACTATTTTCTATTTTCAATATAGAAAATAGTTGGTCCCAGCTGGGAGGGAAAGGGAAAGGAAGTCAGACTAGATGCAAGTCAGAGGAGAGGGAGAAAAAAAGGGTGTGTGGGATTTTAAATATCTAGACTCAATAGTTTCAGTCTTCTCTACTTTCAAAATCCCAAATATCAATTCTACTGCATTAACACTTTTAATGTACTGAGATTATATAAATTATCACAGAATTGTCCCATATAAGCCGAGAGTTCAAAATAAAACTGTTGGCAGGGAACTTAATTTTGTATTATCCATAATATTCCATACCACCTCCATAATTTACTAATTATATAATCTCCTGATAAATGAGAAACCACCATTTTGAATGTAAGGCTTTCACATTTATTTTTCTTTTAGACTTCATTAAGGTCTTCATAGGGGTCACTGATGTTTCCTCCTTTTGGGATTCTGTAAAAGTTTTTTTTGTGAGGTTGTTTTTGTGCTTATTTGAGGGCTGTGTTGTTGATGGTTTGAAACAGATCTAAGAAATTTGCTTAATGAAATTGAGAATGACATGATCTCACAGAGATATTTTCTAGGAAGCCAGTAAAGCTTTTGTTGTGACCTGTTATTTTAGTAGTAACACCTATTTAAAAAGACATGCTTCCTTCTTTGACTTGAGAAAAATGGCTCTTGTACCTCATTAACTAACATTTCCATTTCCAGTTTATAGAGAACATATACTGGTAATGGATGACACTGTGGTTGATGGAAAGTTTGGGTTGTCTTATCAGACTATATGCCATGAAGTTAGATAATATTTTTCAGCAGTTTTAGTTTCTCAGTTATGTATGGCAACAACTACAGACAACTTTATGGTAAGAATGTTGATATGAGTTAATTCTTTAAATCA
Source organism: Neotragus moschatus (assembly GCA_006410615.1). Classification (NCBI taxonomy): domain Eukaryota; kingdom Metazoa; phylum Chordata; class Mammalia; order Artiodactyla; family Bovidae; genus Neotragus; species Neotragus moschatus. Next base: position 969,306 of record SJYA01001022.1, read on the forward strand.
TGTCCCTGTGGATCTTGGAATTTATGTTTCTGTGACTATGTTCTAACTGACCTCTCTTCTGATATACATGACATGCTCCCAGAAAAGAACTGGTTTTTCTTATATAGGTATTAGATCGACTATTCTTTACAACTCTTAAATTGCATCTCCTCTTTTTACTGCTCACTTAACACATCTTAAGTCTTCAACCCTGCTTCAAATCACAATAACAGGCCATTATTATTGATACATTTGAAGGAATCAGCCAGAACAAGACCCTTACTTTTTCTTGTACTCAGTAAATGTGTTTTCTGAATAATCAGCACACAGTTCTTGTCCTTTTTGAATGAAAGATGATAATTTCCTTGTCAACTGAGGGCCCTGTAAGAAAATAATGATTATATAACAATTACTTGTCTTGAAACACTCTTCAGAGAGATGTTAAATCAGAATTCCAAGCAATGTATCAATATGAGTGTGGACACCTTATCTATGGACACCTAACCTATGGACACCTTATCTTTGACAATAAGGCAAGAATATAGAATCTAGAAGAGACAATCTCTTTAACAAGTGGTGCTGGGAAAACTGGTCAACCACTTGTAAAAGAATGAAACTAGAACACTTCCTAATATCATACACAAAAATAAACTCAAAATGGATTAAAGATCTAAACATTTAAGACCAGAAACTATAAAACTCCTAGAGGAAAACATAGGCAAAAGACTGTCTGACATAAATCACAGGAGGATCCTCTATGACCCACCTCCCAGAGTAATGGAAATAAAGGCAAAAATAAACAAATGGGACCAATTAGCTTTTGCACAATGAAGGAAATATTAGCAAGTTGAAAAGACAGCCTTCAGAATGGGAGAAAATAATAGCAAATGAAGCAACTGACAATTAATCTCAAAAATATACAAGCAGCCCCTGCAACTCAATTCCAGAAAAATAAACGACCCATCAAAAAATGGGCCAAAGAACTAAACAGACATTTCTCCAAAGAAGACATACAAATGGCTAACAAACACATGAAAAGATGCTCAACATCACTCATTATCAGAGAAATGCAAATCAAAACCACAATGAGGTACCATTTCATGCCAGTCAGAATGACTGCTATCAAAAAGTCTACAAACAATAAACACTGTAGAGGGTGTGGAGAGAAAGGAACCCTCTTATACTGTTGGTGGAAATGCAAACTAGTACAGCCACTATGGAGAACAGTGTGGAGATTCCTTAAAAAACTGGAAATAGAACTGCCATATGACCCAGCAATCCCATTGCTGGGCATACACACCGAGGAAACCAGAAGTGAAAGAGACATGTGTACCCCAATGTTCATCGCAGCACTGTTTACAATAGCCAAGACATGGAAGCAACCTAGATGTCCATTGGCAGATGAATGGATAAAAAAGCTGTGGTACATATATGCACACAATGGAATATTACTCAGCCATTAAAAAGAATACATTTGAATCAGTTCTAATGAGGTGGATGAAACTGGAGCCTATTATACAGAGTGAAGTAAGTCAGGAAGAAAAACACCACTATAGTATTTTAACGCATATATATGGAATTTAGAAAGATGGTAACGATGACCCTATATGCGAGACAGCAAGAGACACAGATATAAAGAACAGTCTTTTGGACTCTGTGGGAGAGGGCGAGGGTGGGATGGTTTGAGAGGGTAGTGTTGAAACGTGTATATTATCATATGTGAAGTGGATCGCCCGTCCAGGTTCGATGCATGAGGCAGGGCGATCAGGGCTGGTGCACTGGGATGACCCTGAGGGATGGGATGGGAGGGAGGTGAGAGGGAGGTTCAGGATGGGGAACACATGTGCGCCCATGACTGATTCATGTCGATGTATGGCTAAACCACTACAATATTGTAAAATAATTAGCCTCCAATTAAAATAAATAAATTAAAAAAATTATGACTGTCTATTATCTACAGTGGATATTGGATAACACTTTCTGCATAAGGCCAGATTGTAAACATTTCGAGCTGTGTAAGTGTCACACAGTCTCTGCTATAACTAATCAGCTGCCAACATGGCATAAAAGCAACTGTAAACGATGAGCAGGGCTGTGTTATAATGAAACCTTATGCACACTGAAGTTGGAGTTTTATGTAATTTTCATGTATAATGAAATACTATTTTTAAACCATTTAAAAGTGAAAGACCATTCTTAGATCACAGGCACCAGGCCAGGCTTTGTTTTCTAACCCTTGAGCTCAACCAACGTAAATATAGAAAATTGTACCTTCTCATTTAAACAGGCAGTAGAAGATTCAGAGTGGCAGCATTCATCAAGGCTTTTCAGGGTTGGCTCAAGTATTTTACTGAGGAATACTTCTGGAATCTGAGTCTTCCTGCTTAGTTCAAATATATACCTGGCAGAAGAGAGAAAGGAGATAACACTCTTTAACATGGGTAGATTTGCGTATGCACATTCTGAAATTTAGTCTCTATTACCCGGCTTAGTTAAAAATAAAAGATTGAACTAAGAATGACTCCAACACGCTTTAAGTTAAAATTCTCATTGAAATACAAGTTACTTATAGTTGCTTTGAAGCTATTGTTACTAGTTAAATTAAAATTCTATATGTACTAAATATACATTTGTTTATAAATTTATGCATTAACAGATCTATCAATACTTCAAATATATATGGAACTGCATTTGTGCAAACATAATACAATAAATCCAATATAATGCATCAAGTGGGTACCTTAAGTAGCTTTTCTGTGAAAGTAGTATGTGTAAACGCTTCCATTGTCTCATCCCAATATTTATGCATTTATAAAAACGATGAGTATTTAGACAAATGTAGATGAGAGTTTCAGTCCAAGTTCAGTCTAAATTCTAATCTCTAAAACCAGTAATTGATTTTTTGGACCTGTTAAGTCAAACTGAGATATTTTGAGGCCTTAAGTATGCACATACTTGAAGTATATGCAAATCAGTGTATGTAGCCCATGGTGTATCTCAGTTCTTAGATGGAGGAAAACAGATAAAGGCTTACCATATCTTTCAGTTTTAATTTCTTTTGTCACTTAATGCTAGTGAATGTCAATACTGTCAAATTAAATCAACCCTACTTACTGATCCAGGACCTTGGTGTTTCCTTGATCACACACATCGCTGTTCGTGGGCAACTTGACATCTGGCAATTCAGGGTTTGGGGAAGCTGGCATGAAGTAGGTGCACACAAATATGTCCATGGGTGTTTTTTCTTGACAACAGTCCTTAAATTTCGAATTTTTAGTGGATAAGTTGTCACAGAGTTTTACTGTGTATTCAGGAAGCTACAAGAGAAATTGTGAGTTTGTGCATTTTTAGTTTCCTAGTTAGTCTCATTAAAAATAAGGAAAGCTTAAGAAAGTCAGCATGAATGCTCTTACAAGGTACTCTTCGTGGAGTGCAATTGGTCAATATGTTATTGTTGTTCAATAGCTGTGTCGGACTCTTTTGTGACCCTATGGACTGTAGCCCGCCAGGGTCTTTTGTCCATGGGATTTTTCAGGGAAGAAGACTGGAGTAGGTTGCCATTTTCTCCTCCAGGGGATCTTCCCAACCAGAGATTGAACCCACACCTCCTGCACTGGCAGGCAGATTCTTTACCCCTGAGCCAGCAGGGAAGCCATTGTCAGTAAGTCCTAAAAGCCTTGAAGTATAACAGTAAGATTTCCAAGATTTTACTCTCAGAACATAATTATGAATGAAGGGAAGATTTAGCTAAAAATGATTAAGGACAGCACTGCTTACCATGTTAAACTGAAACAGCCTAAATCCAATAAAAGGAAACTGGTTTAAAACATGGTATATCTAGGTAGGTACATGTCTCTGGAGAAGGAAATGGCAATCCACTTCAGTATTCTTGCCTGGAAAATCCCATGGGCAGAGGAAGCCTGGCGGGCTACAGTCCATGGGATCTCAAGAGTCGAACATGACTTAGTGACTAAATCACCACCACCAGGTAGCTAAATGTAGTATATGCAGTAGATATATACCGTAAAGTCCCACTTAGCCATTATAAGTCAGGTTATAGAGAAACACCTATCACTGAGATGTATCCTTAAAGAAAGACCAGATGTCAAAGTATCTGTTTCTAAAGAGGTCCACAAACATGGAGTGACTTCTATCTAAAGTAACAGTACAAATTTGTATATACTTGAATGGATGATATAAATGAAAAATGGTGAAAAAGTTGGATGACTATCAAATTTTAACAAGTAAAACATTAGAAGCTTTTAATAATGAGTTCCATGTTGTCTAATAGAACAGATGATGAATGAAATAACAGGTGATGACGAAATATTCTCTATCTGTATTGTCCAAAACTGAGCACTTGAAATGAGGCTAGTGTTTTCAAAGAACTGAAGTTTAATTTAAATGTAACCATCTATGGCTAGTGGATATGCTCTGGGCTCTGTAGGTAGAGTAAGGTCTTTGGAATCAGGATCTTGGCTTTTGTGTGGACTTTGCCACTTATAAGTTGTAGGACTTCAGTTTATTAATCCTGGATAATCTTCTGTTTCCTCATCTGTAAAATCGAGTTAACACTGTATTTAAATTTCATAGGATACATAGGAGGATTCACTGAGATGATGCATGTAGAAGGCAGCTTAGGAGAGTGCCTGCCATTCAGTAAGTGGTCCACGATGATGAAGATTTTCTTACCTCCTTGGGCATGCAGTCCTCAGAGGCAGACTCACAGCACTTGGAGAGGATTGTTGTAATATCTTCAGCAAGTGGCAAAACATCTTCCAGATGTGCAGTAGGCACCTTCTGGGCAAGTTTGATGAGATGGCTGAACAGTTAAAAGTGAATGATTAGTTTACCTATATTCTCAGTTTTCTTGGTTTCATTATGAACATAGTCTGGAGGAGTAACACCCAAGTTTTACTTCTTTGTCCTCAACATTTGCATAGAGCATCCTTTGTGCAAAAGTCACTATTGAAAATTCAGTCATTCCCAATGAATCGCTTCATGTTTTCAGTACTGATAAAGAGCTTCTCTTCTGGCCAGATTTGTGTAGCTGAAGCAAGCCTTTAAAATGTTAGGTCTAGGGACATCCCTTGTGGTCCAGTGGCTAAGACTCTGTGCTTCCAGTGGCTCTGGGTTCAGTCTATGGTCAGGGAGCTTCATGCCACAATGAAAAGATGCTGCACACCACAACTAAGAGCTGGCACAGCCCAAAAAATACATTTTAAAAATTAAAATGTTAGACCTAAAATGGTAATAAAGAAATCTCTAAACATCTATTCATAAGGCCAATGTTGTGTTTTGTGGCCCTTCCTAGTCTTTAGAATTGTTCATAAATTTATTTAGGAACTACAGATAAAAGAAATAATGAAGACTTGTAGCCCTAGACCACAAGTTAATGTTGATGTTTTGGTGTATTACTCTGAAGTATATTACAAGATTTACAAGGTATATTATAAGGCATTTTACTCTGCTGTACTATTTACCTATTTACCTTTTTTACTTTCTATATTAGGAATAGGTTCTATATCTTTCTTTTAAAATTATGGCAAAAAACATAAAAAATTAAATTTGCTATCAGCCATTTTTAACTGTATAATTCAGTAATGTTAAGTATATTTGCTTTTATGTAACAGTACCATAGTATTTTTATTACTGCTGCTTTGTAATATCTTTGAAGTCCTTTGATATTCCATAAGAATTTTAGGATGCATTTTTATTGCAGCAAAAAAAAAAAAAAAAAAAGCCAGTGGGTATTGACAGAAATTGCATTGAATCTGTAGATTGCTTTGGATATTGTGGCTATTTTTACAGTTAATTCTTCTAATCCATAAGAATGGAATTTTTTCTATTGTAGCTTTGATTTCTTCTAGTGATGTTTTGTTTTCATTAAATATTCTTTTGAAATATAATTCTAACTGTATGGCATTCTCTCATATGGATACATTATAACTGATTTAAACATGCTCTATTCTATGCATATTAAGAAAGTTTTTCCTATTTAAAAAAATGTGACAGCAATATTTTTTTCACACTCAGCTCTTTAAATTTTTACACACTAATGCAAGTATAAGTTTATGATATATAAATTATATCTTATATATTATTTATGTTATTTATTTAAATATATAAAGCCATTTATATATGTACATCTTTATAGGATGTTTTATACTATGAATTACTGTGCTCTACAAGCCTAATACTCTTAATGCAAAAGAAAAACTAAAGGAAATTTCAAGAGAAAACACAATTTAGTTTTTCAGTAGTTCTAATGGAAGATTATCTTTAAAGGACTAATGAAAGTAGCTTCTATGCCCTTTGGGGGAACCTTAAGATCTGGTGCCAGCATGAATTATTTCATTATCATTAGAGGAAAGAATTTGTGAATCAGAGTAAGAAGAATTAAAGAGACTGTAAATACAAAAGATATAAAGCTGGCAAATATAGATGTCTGATGAGCTATGAGAGAATTGTAAACATAGAAACTGTCAAAATTAAAGTGTGACATTAACAAAGCCATACAAAAACCAAAGTGAAGGTTAGAACAAAGTAAATAATTAAAATAAATTCGTGGAGCTTAAGAGATATATGAAAAGAATTCAGGAAGTTTTCTTCCCAGGGAAAAAAATGGGCAAAGCAAGTAATGGGTGGTGAATAAGAAAATGATTGTTTTTGCTTGTGTGTTTACAATAGACAGCATTATGAATATTGAGGAAATAATTTCTAGTGGTCTACCAGTCTTATGATGAGTATATGAAAAGGTCGATTAAAAGCAAATTAGGTTTTATAATAGTCTTGTTCCTTTGGTTCATGTTCTGTGTAGAGAAAATAAAAAGTAGCTGAGCTGTATTTTCGAGGATTGTAGGAAGATAACACTGCGGTTTGCATTTTCTATTGCAAACATTTTCTTAGAGAATCCTAATTTGGACTGATAGTACAGAAAGAGCTACACATACTGATTGTGCTTGATTCTTACCTGAGCCTTGACTTCTCCTTCCCATAAACAGCGTATTGTGAGCAGATTCTGTTTGACATAATGGTGAGCAGTGATAAATGTTTAAGCTGAAGTCTCTAGAAAATAAATGAGAAATATTTCATTAGACAGTCAGGATACTTTGAAAGCAGTGTGCAGAAATAGCAGAAAGAAGGGACCTTCTGACTCCTTTTAATGACTAGAAAACTGAATTCTGACAAAGGAACATCTCCCTCAGAGTTGCTTATGTGTGTTTTTCCAATTAACCAAATAAAAAAGAGGCATTTAAAAAATATTTTCAGATTCCAGAATCTGAATCTTTCTAACATTACTTCAAAGGAATGGCATTAATAGAAGAAAAAAGTACATTAGCTATGGGATAAAATGACACCTACCTCTTTCAAAAAGCATACTGTTGGGTTTGGTGAAGTACAGCAGGACCCTACCATAGAGAGGTAACTCTTGGTGTAACCGACTAAAAGTGTCAGAGGAGCTTGTCCATAATTAACGGAATATTCATACATAAATCTGTAGGGGAAAAAGAGTAGGATTAATGAAAATATTTGTGGGAAACAACTCACTTTTTCAGAAGTATTTTGATGGAAAAAAAAGGATGCATGTTACTTTATAGTTTTAATATCTAAAAAGCACCTGGGAATAGAGCAGAGGTTATAATACTTGTCACTTTTTTTTCCCAATTGTACGATTTTATTAAGTGATATTTTACAGACTGATGGGAATTCAAGTCTGCAAGTCAAGAAAAATTAAGTAAATGAAAAAAGAATATGGCAAAAAATGTGCTCCAGGTACAACAAACCAACTTTTTTTCTTCAAGAAAGAAAATGTGGTCACAGTACACTACTTGAATTTTAAAAAGGAAACAAAACACATAAACTGAAAGTTACTGTACATGAAATGAGACAAAGTCTAATTTTTTTGCCTTGTAACACACATGTTCCTATAAAATAAGGGATGAGGCTAAATTCCTTCCGTATAGACAGTTGGGAACACCAACAGATCAACTATCCAGAAAGGCCAAGTCTCAAGTATTTCTCCCTGGCTGCCCAGTCTGATCCATTCTGAAGGGTTTTAAGTCCATGAGAAACTGGCTACATAATCAGGTTATAAATGGATATTAAGGCAATTTACTTCTCACCATCTTAAGACATTTGGGATTGTCCTAAATAAGTGGTTCAGCTTGTACTGTTTTACTTAAGAAATTCTTTGATATAAGAGGAAACCTGACTTTAGCAAGGATGTCATCCATAAAAGGTTGGCAGTTAGGTTCATCATATTTCAACCACCTGACTGCAGCATATAAACCTGATCCTCTGCTCTGACAGAGGGTCCTGGTTGAGGAGATGTGTAACTTGCTTGCCATCAAGTTGTAGAAATTCATCAGTTTTAGAAACATCACTGAAATGCTGATGAATAAAGTCATCTGCAGCTGCTTTCAATTCAGGACAGTCTAGACACTCTGCTAGTACACTTATGCCAAGACAGTTTGAAGCATCAGTTTGTTCTTTCAAAAAATCAACACACATTTGCTTCACAGGTTCAATCTGGTACTGGTTTGCTGCATCTAACGAGGACTGTACATTGTTGCTATTCACAGAATTCTAGTGGTATAAGCGAATTCCACAAGTTGTTCAATAATGTCAGGTTCGGCATCTTTGAGTTCCACTTCAAAGGACTTTGATTCAGGCATGTTAGTTGTGAACTTTAGGTTAAAAAAAAATGACTGGCTGCAGCAAGACAACACGATGAGCAGGTATCTTTCTTTCCTGGACCCTAAGGATCACATCGCACAGTATTTTCTGTTTCCGCATGTTATTCATGACACCCATGAAACCTGCCAACAATGTGACTTCCTTTCCAGCAGCAAGTTTATTCTTGGTCTTCTTGCTGCTCTTCACTCCAGAGGCTGCCACTCTTCCTCCGTCAGTGCGGTTCACACCCAGGCGGCTCCGCGGGAAGTTGCACACTCCAGGCACGCTGGGGCTTGTGTTCACTAAACACCAAGGCTGCGACGGTGGCGCAGCGCTCTGCTTTGGAATGTGCCACTGCAGTAAGACAGGGCCGGACAACCCTCTCAGAAGCTCGCTATAAGGCGATGGAGTCTCTGGGCGGCGTCTCCGGCAGAACTGGAGCTGGAAGGAGGTGCCTGCGGCACTATATACTAGTCACTTTTAATCAATGTTTTCATTAAAAAAATCTTTCCTAAATTTCCATGTAGACTACTTGAGAGAGGTCATTTGTCCCTTTATTCATTTAGCTTCTACCATATGCATGGCCTGGGGTGGCTGCTTATTAACGTTAATGAAACAAACTAAAACGAATGTAATGCAATTACCTTTCATTATCTGTTTAGTTTAGACAATTGTTATGTGTTGGCTTGTTTGTTTGTTGAAATTCATTTTTAGGAAAATAAGCCCCTAAGGGTCTAAAGAGACTCTGAAATCCTGGGCAAAATCCTCTCTGAAAATTTACAGGCATGGGCAAACCAACCAATTTTTATAAAATTATCACCTTGACTTATTTCTAAAGCCAGTTTTAATGACATTTCTTTTGACTTCTCTGTGTGTGTGTGTNAAGTAGCTGAGCTGTATTTTCGAGGATTGTAGGAAGATAACACTGCGGTTTGCATTTTCTATTGCAAACATTTTCTTAGAGAATCCTAATTTGGACTGATAGTACAGAAAGAGCTACACATACTGATTGTGCTTGATTCTTACCTGAGCCTTGACTTCTCCTTCCCATAAACAGCATATTGTGAGCAGATTCTGTTTGACATAATGGTGAGCAGTGATAAATGTTTAAGCTGAAGTCTCTAGAAAATAAATGAGAAATATTTCATTAGACAGTCAGGATACTTTGAAAGCAGTGTGCAGAAATAGCAGAAAGAAGGGACCTTCTGACTCCTTTTAATGACTAGAAAACTGAATTCTGACAAAGGAACATCTCCCTCAGAGTTGCTTATGTGTGTTTTTCCAATTAACCAAATAAAAAAGAGGCATTTAAAAAATATTTTCAGATTCCAGAATCTGAATCTTTCTAACATTACTTCAAAGGAATGGCATTAATAGAAGAAAAAAGTACATTAGCTATGGGATAAAATGACACCTACCTCTTTCAAAAAGCATACTGTTGGGTTTGGTGAAGTACAGCAGGACCCTACCATAGAGAGGTAACTCTTGGTGTAACCGACTAAAAGTGTCAGAGGAGCTTGTCCATAATTAACGGAATATTCATACATAAATCTGTAGGGGAAAAAGAGTAGGATTAATGAAAATATTTGTGGGAAACAACTCACTTTTTCAGAAGTATTTTGATGGAAAAAAAAGGATGCATGTTACTTTATAGTTTTAATATCTAAAAAGCACCTGGGAATAGAGCAGAGGTTATAATACTTGTCACTTTTTTTTCCCAATTGTACGATTTTATTAAGTGATATTTTACAGACTGATGGGAATTCAAGTCTGCAAGTCAAGAAAAATTAAGTAAATGAAAAAAGAATATGGCAAAAAATGTGCTCCAGGTACAACAAACCAACTTTTTTTCTTCAAGAAAGAAAACGTGGTCACAGTACACTACTTGAATTTTAAAAAGGAAACAAAACACATAAACTGAAAGTTACTGTACATGAAATGAGACAAAGTCTAATTTTTTTGCCTTGTAACACACATGTTCCTATAAAATAAGGGATGAGGCTAAATTCCTTCCGTATAGACAGTTGGGAACACCAACAGATCAACTATCCAGAAAGGCCAAGTCTCAAGTATTTCTCCCTGGCTGCCCAGTCTGATCCATTCTGAAGGGTTTTAAGTCCATGAGAAACTGGCAACATAATCAGGTTATAAATGGATATTAAGGCAATTTACTTCTCACCATCTTAAGACATTTGGGATTGTCCTAAATAAGTGGTTCAGCTTGTACTGTTTTACTTAAGAAATTCTTTGATATAAGAGGAAACCTGACTTTAGCAAGGATGTCAACCATAAAAGGTTGGCAGTTAGGTTCATCATATTTCAACCACCTGACTGCAGCATATAAACCTGATCCTCTGCTCTGACAGAGGGTCCTGGTTGAGGAGATGTGTAACTTGCTTGCCATCAAGTTGTAGAAATTCATCAGTTTTAGAAACATCACTGAAATGCTGATGAATAAAGTCATCTGCAGCTGCTTTCAATTCAGGACAGTCTAGACACTCTGCTAATACACTTATGCCAAGACAGTTTGAAGCATCAGTTTGTTCTTTCAAAAAATCAACACACATTTGCTTCACAGGTTCAATCTGGTACTGGTTTGCTGCATCTAACGAGGACTGTACATTGTTGCTATTCACAGAATTCTAGTGGTATAAGCGAATTCCACAAGTTGTTCAATAATGTCAGGTTCGGCATCTTTGAGTTCCACTTCAAAGGACTTTGATTCAGGCATGTTAGTTGTGAACTTTAGGTTAAAAAAAAATGACTGGCTGCAGCAAGACAACACGATGAGCAGGTATCTTTCTTTCCTGGACCCTAAGGATCACATCGCACAGTATTTTCTGTTTCCGCATGTTATTCATGACACCCATGAAACCTGCCAACAATGTGACTTCCTTTCCAGCAGCAAGTTTATTCTTGGTCTTCTTGCTGCTCTTCACTCCAGAGGCTGCCACTCTTCCTCCGTCAGTGCGGTTCACACCCAGGCGGCTCCGCGGGAAGTTGCACACTCCAGGCACGCTGGGGCTTGTGTTCACTAAACACCAAGGCTGCGACGGTGGCGCAGCGCTCTGCTTTGGAATGTGCCACTGCAGTAAGACAGGGCCGGACAACCCTCTCAGAAGCTCGCTATAAGGCGATGGAGTCTCTGGGCGGCGTCTCCGGCAGAACTGGAGCTGGAAGGAGGTGCCTGCGGCACTATATACTAGTCACTTTTAATCAATGTTTTCATTAAAAAAATCTTTCCTAAATTTCCATGTAGATTACTTGAGAGAGGTCATTTGTCCCTTTATTCATTTAGCTTCTACCATATGCATGGCCTGGGGTGGCTGCTTATTAACGTTAATGAAACAAACTAAAACGAATGTAATGCAATTACCTTTCATTATCTGTTTAGTTTAGACAATTGTTATGTGTTGGCTTGTTTGTTTGTTGAAATTCATTTTTAGGAAAATAAGCCCCTAAGGGTCTAAAGAGACTCTGAAATCCTGGGCAAAATCCTCTCTGAAAATTTACAGGCATGGGCAAACCAACCAATTTTTATAAAATTATCACCTTGACTTATTTCTAAAGCCAGTTTTAATGACATTTCTTTTGACTTCTCTGTGTGTGTGTGTGTGTGTGTGTTCTATTATCACAAATAAATATTTTCAATTTTTCATTTTTATGGTATTCTAAGTCTAAAGAATCAACATATAATCTCAAGAATATTGAACAATGAGAAGAGAAATGTAATATGTTTGCCTATGGGGTGCAATATGTGTGTTGTTCACAGCTGTTTCTGGGGATGTACTGTAGGAATGAGAAAAAGCTATTTATTTCTTATGCTCTGAAAATGAAAGTGAAAGTGAAATCACTCAGTCCTGTCTGACTCTTTGTCACCCCATAGACTATAGCCCACCAGGCTCCTCCATCCATGGGATTCTCCAGGCAAGAGTACTGGAGTGGGTTGCCATTTCCTCCTCCAGGGGATCTTCCCAACCCAGGGATTGAACCCAGAGTCTCCTGCATTGCAGGCAGATGCTTTATCCTCCCAACCACCAGGGAAGTCTTATGTTCTACCTGTAGTTAAATACTTGTGCACAGCAATAAAATCCTATTGGATGGAGTATGCAAAGATCCCTAACATAAGAGTAATCACAATAGCTGCTGTTAAATATTTGAAAATGTCACAAGGATGGAGGCGTTCCAGGTGATTCTGCTTCAGATACTAGAACTAGGATGACAGAAAGTGGGGATTTGGGAAAGTTGCTTTCATCTTCATCTGAGAAAAGGCATTTATAATAATCAGCACTGACGAAGATGGGCTGTCTTGGGTAATAGCCAATTTTCTCTTATTGGAAATTGACTGGGTTGTGGTATGGTATAAAAGGTGTCTGTACAAAGTAGGGGGTTAGTTTAAACATGTTTGTTATTTTTTGCTCTGAAGTTTTACATGTGATGAAAGCTGCTTACTGATCAGCAAATCCCTTGGGATCTTTCCTGAATGCCTCACAGATCTCGTCATTTGTTGGCTCTACGTAAGTTGGAAATTCTTGTGGCTGGTGCTTCAGGGCAGCCATGCAGAGCTTCTTTTCAAGGCCCTCGTGGGTGCAGCACTCAGGAGTTCCGGGGTGCACTGGGAATGGAGAGTTGCTTTCACAGGACTTGTCAGACAATGCTGAAGTCTAGGATGAGAAAGGAAAAACAAGTAAACTCACATACATACAATTTCTAGGCTTATAGTTCTCCACCTGGTATAGCATCTTAGCTCTAAATTTGAAAACTGTCATTGGAAACAAAGTTGTCTGTGACAAGTTGCATAATTCTAGTTACAGGCAAGTACGGAGTCTTACGTTAAGACTCAGAGTAGGACCTAAATGTGTGGACGATGTGTGACTACAGCCTTTGGAGGCTGGATTCTCTAGTTTAGTGTTTCTCCATGGGGATGTTGACATCTCTGAAGATGAGGAAGGTCCTTTTAAAAAACTCCATTGATTCTGATATGATCTTCTATCTGCATTCTGTTCTAAATACTATGCTGAGAATGGTGACCTCTCTCTGCCCTCCTCCCTTCCCTTTGTTACTTGAACAGACTCTTAATCCTTGACTGCCTTGGTCTTCAACATTGATCTGTGTTCTTGAACACAGTGGTTCTTGAACGTGCTTTTGCATCATCTCACAGACTGTATAAAAATGGGAACTGCCTAGGCTGCATAACACAGAAATTCTGATTCAGTAGGTCACAGATGAGGCCTGAGGTTCTGTTTTTACTCAAAGCCCCAAAGTTTATTTTCCTGTGTATCATAGTTGAAGCAGTGCTACAACTTAATTTACTGCCTCAACAATGGTAGACTGATTCATGTGGGTGGATTAAGCCCATGGTAATACCACCCAACAATTGTAGCAACAAACTGTTCTTTCTGGGAAGAATTTGAGATCTGGAATAATTTGATGCATGGAATAGAAATAGTCATCATGGAAAAAATTATTTGAGGATTTACATGGGAAAACCACTTTGACATCTTTACACTTACTTAATAAGTTATCTTTTTAGGACAAAACTTCTAAAGATCTTTCCTGTCAGTGAAGAAAACCAATGTGATATTAATTTTGTAAACCAGAACAGTGAAACTTTCACCATTTCTTTGCCTAGAAACTTCCATATTTTTCCTTTATTATTTTATTCCAAATAAGAAAAGTTTACAAAGAAAGTAACATATTTATAGAAGAAAATTGCTTTGAACAACAGGAGAAGGAAGATGTAATCCAAAAAACATCAAGGCCATTTCTGTTATGAACTGTCTCATACAATCTTGGAGCCCATCTTTGGTCAATGGATGGGTTAGCAAATATATAAAATAAAATGGAAATAAAAATGTGTTCTGTTTTATTACAATTGGTAGCTTGCTTGTTTATTTTAACATAGTGCAGAAGGTAGGGTTGAAATAATGTGCTTTTGTGGTTTATGAGAGAAAATGTTAAAATTCTTTGAAAGTAGATAAGGGCCAGATAAAGCAATTAATGGGTAAGAGTCATTGTGTAGACTATATTCTTATCAGATATTTGGAACATTGTTTCTGCTGGCTAACTGCTACAGCTTTGAACAGGGAGATATTTGCCTATAGAGGCATTTATCAAGATGTAGTTAAATGCCATTTTTATTTGGCCTGATGCCAGTATCAGTAAATTGCTCGAAACACATGTAGTCCCACCTCTTATAGCTACTGTCTATATTTTGAAAACTGTCATTTCAGCATTTTAAATTTCTGCAGATATACTCTAATGGAGAAAATGCAGAACTTAGCGTGTGTGTATATATAGGGCAATTTTTGAACCCCCAAATAGTTTGAAACCAATGCTAAGTTTTTCCAGGGCAGTTGGTACCAGTCTTGGCATGATACAGGTATGCATATTGGTAGGCTTCTAAGATATACAGAATATTAGAATTATTTCAGGAGGTTCATGAACTACACCCCAGTTTTCTCATTTGAAACTTGTAGGACCAACAGGCAAAACTGAGTCACTATCCTAGAATAAATTTTAGTTCTGAGATGATAGTTTTCATATTTCCCCTAAACTTGGAGTAGGTGGGTTGGTGTCTAAGGTTTCACCAAGATATGATGTAAAGGCCTATCTCGACTCCGTTCTATGGGCCACAACAGATGAGGCCAACCACGTATCCCTACCCTGTTGTCATAGCAGTCAGGATCAGCCCCTTCAGCACAGCAGGTTACTGTTAAGGAGACAACTTCGTTCACAAGTTGGCTGATCTGTTCAAAGGTGCCACTGGGAAATTTTCTACTGTACAGGACCATTGACCTGAGGAGAAAAATGAACATACTCAGAATTTTTAAAAGTCTTCATGTTTGGGCATATTTTAATATGAATTCTCTTCCACTGTTTTTTTAGTGGAATTTTGCACACATCTTCTTGACCAACAATAATAGGACATTGACTTTAAAAACAGGTTCACTTAGAACAAAACCTCACCTTGTAAAGCAGTAGAAGATGGAGTTGAGGGGTTCCATCAAACCAGCCTCATGTTCTTTCCTCTCTTGAGCTTCTCTGAATGAACCTGTTCTTGTCCTTGTAATGCTGTTTGCCATAGTCCTAGCATGTACTGCTGCCTTTTAATTCACCTTAGAAAACTATGCTTGCTCTCAACTCATTGGGAAACTTATAACAAGTTCTCAGACCATGGTCGTGGTAGCTCAGCTTGAATTCTTGGATGCCCTCCATATATGCCTCACGTCTCTGCCCACTTTGACCCTGGGACTCTATCCTCTTAATCTCAGTGGAGCTCAGTTGAGTCACTAAAGCTGAATTGAAGTTACCTCACACTGAACTTCACTCAAGGTCAGGTAACCAGGAAGTGAATGAATACATCATACTTACAAAGATGTGAAGTCATCTTTTCCCAGGCTGGCAAGTTCCTTGCAGACTTTATCTTTCTCATAATCTCGACCTAACAATCAGAAATAGAAAAAATTGAATCTTTCCTCTTTAAATGAGTGTTCCCTTAAATGTGCATATACAAAGGGACACGATTCATTGATATGAAACTCACATTTTCTTAATATCTTTGTGCAGCTTCATTTTGGGCATGCTTTTCTGTTTCTCACAATGGATCAGAATTTGATAACATACTATTTAATGGCATTCTATAAACTTTAATGAAAATTAAGTTAATAAAAAGAATGAAATAATACTGAAAGTAGGTGAATCAAAATATATATGCCAACTAGTAAATTGGAAGTGTTCTTTTTGTTGTTAGGTCACTCAGTCATGTCTGACTCTTTGCGACCCCCTGGACTGCACCACGCCAGGCCTCCTCGTCTATCACCAGCTCCCGGAGCTTGCTCAAACCATGTCCATTGGGTCAGTGATGCCATTCAACCATCTCATCCTCTGTTATCCCCTTCTCCTCCTGCCTTCAATCTTTTACAGCATCAGGATATTTTCTAATGAGTCAGCTCTTCACATCAGGTGGCCAAAGTATTGGAGCTTCAGCCGTAACATCAGTCCTTCCAACGAATATTGAGGGTTGATTTCTTTTAGGATGGACTGGTTGGATCTTCTTGCAGTCCAAGGGACTCTCAAGTGTCTTCTCCAACACCACAGTTCAAAAGCATCAATTCTTTGGCATCCAGCCTTCTTTATGATCATGATAAAAAAAAAAAGCTTTTTATCCCTCCCTCTTTTCTTTGCTTCAGATTCATCCAAGGGCTCCAATGAACCAAGAAGAAAATAAATGGAGAGCATGTCTACATTCCAAAGTGAAGCACTAGGCACAGTCATGCAGGCCTTTCAAGGAGGGGTGTGAGACCTGCTGTTACCACTCTTGCTTCATTCACACCTCCAGACTCTCTAACAGAAGCCTGGGTAAGCCGAGGGAAAAATTGGAAATTAGGCAAAATCATTTTGGGGGAAAGTTGTCAGTCCATGTGATGGGCTTGGGAGAGTGGTTAGAGAGTGCTTCTCTTCACTTCAAGAGTCATAAGAAGGGCTTCAAAGAACACATTCAGACCTTGATAGGTGATCCTTGGAAGATGCGGTGGCATGGTCAGGTATCTGATTCAGCCATGAGAAATCTGTACATTTAGAAGGGCTGGTTAAGTGGCCTGGGGCAACAGAGGTTGGGCTGTGTGTGGGAGACTCTGCTGTGCCCTGTGTATCTGATGCTGATTGGGCAGGAGAGCAAAACTGGCCTGGAATCATCCTACTTTGTTTTTGTTTTTGAAGTGAGGAGACCTTTATCTAGAAGGCAGCAGGCTACCAACAGTAGGATGCCTTTGTGCAGATGCAGACAATTTGAACATCAAAAGGCCAATCTTAAGTTGCCAGTTGATGTGAGTGATCACCAGGGATGATGGGGAAAGAGATCTCCGAAGAGCCCACAAGAAGAATGTGTTAACTCTAAATATCTGTAACCAGAGAAAGGAACGCTAGCTCATCAATCCCACTGAATGAGATTTGCTGCTGCTTACCTTTCCTACTGGCTTCTTTTTCCCTAGTGTTAACCCTGGAGGAACTAAAAGCAGCCTAGAGGGTAGGATGAAGGAGAAGAGACCAGGCAGAGGAGTGTATATGATCCCCTTTGCCTCTAAAGGCAACAAGACTGAAATACAAATGACCTGCGGGAATCAAACTGCACTTTAAATGAATTTACAATTTTTTTAAAATTTATTTTTAATTGAAGGATAAGTGCTTTACAATATGGGTTTGGTTTCTGCCGTATGTCAACATGTATTAGCCATAGGTATACATATGTCCTCTCCCTCTTGAACCCCTCTCCCTTCTTTCACCCTTTCCTACTCCTTGACAGAGGAATGAATAAAGCTGTGGTACATATATACAGTGGAATACTACTCATCCATGAAAAGGAACACATTTCAATTTACAAATTTTTGATGATTAAACTAACCAGAAATTTCCATGAGTGTTATAAGGTGGTTATTTTGAGCTTCAAAAGGACCATAAGACCTAATTTGTGGATCAGAAAAATAAAGCCCTACTTTCAAGTGCCTCCAAGTGATTGGGAAGAGAGAGTTCCCACAGGACTGAGTACTTTGTTGATGGTGAGACCCCTGTTTTCAGCATACCTATTACATACACAGGAGGAGAACACAGGGAAGGCAGACAATATTTGTCCCTGATTCATCATTTATTCAAGTAAGTCTAGGAAATTTCCCAATATTTTGATGCTATATTTAAAAAAGTACGTATATAAATGGCCCAGTTCCTATTCTAAATTGTTCTGATGTTTAATAACTCATCCTCCTGGATTTAAATATTGGGAAATCCATCTTGGGTGATATGATGGCAACTACTGGTGTGCCTTTTACCACCTAGATGTCCTTGCCTCAACTCCATGGAAGAATAAATATATATAACACAGGGTAGAAATTCTTATTTTTAAATGGGAATACAGTTGATTTACAATGATGTGTTAGTTTCAGGTATACAGCAAAGTAAATCAGTTATACATATNTGGATTTAAATATTGGGAAATCCATCTTGGGTGATATGATGGCAACTACTGGTGTGCCTTTTACCACCTAGATGTCCTTGCCTCAACTCCATGGAAGAATAAATATATATAACACAGGGTAGAAATTCTTATTTTTAAATGGGAATACAGTTGATTTACAATGATGTGTTAGTTTCAGGTATACAGCAAAGTAAATCAGTTATACATATATTTACTCCATTTTTAGATAATTTTCCCATATAGGCCATTACAGATTATTGAGTTATCTGCTGTAAAAGTGCTGCACTCAATATGCCAGCAAATTTGGAAAACTCAGCAGTGGCCACAGGACTGGAAAAGGTCAGTTTTCATTCCAGTCCCAAAGAAAGGCAATGCCAAAGAATGCTCAAACTACCACACAATCGTACTCATCTCACTCGCTAGTAAAGTAATACTNCAGCTGCCACCAGCATATTTTCTTATAGGCTGAGAAAAAGAGGGGGGCATATAACCAGAGAACTGGGTGCTGTTTAGACAGAGCTCAGTGAGGCCACTTATCAGGCAGATGTGATGGATGATGAGTGACAGCAAACTTCTCAGCCAGGGTGAAAGTCTTAGAAGTTTGCCTGTCATTGATTTACAGTCACCAAATAGAAAGAACTAATTAGCTGAAGTTGGTTGACTTAGCACTTTCTCTCCTCCACTTTTGAAACAGGCATGGACTTAGAATTCATAAACAGGACAAAATCGCTCCAGGGTATTTTCGCCAGTCTTTCTACCTACACTTGTTCCCCAGAATAGGAGGCGAGTCACCCAACTTTGACGTGAGATAGGGCTTGGTTTTTACTCTGTGTCACAAATGGTAGAATCAATGTTTAGAATTCCTTTATATGACTCTGGCAGAAAAGTAAGTTGCAGACACGTAATTATTCTATGTTTGCTCTAATATGCTATGTTTCGGTATAACACCTAGATATGGTCCAACATATTGGTCCATCATTATATCTGACTTATTCTTTTTTCTTTTTCTTCTTGGTTCAGTGCATACCTTTGTTGGATTTTTTAAACATCCCCATTGCCTTTGTGCTGGAATACACTCAAGTGTTTGAAATCCCTCTGGAGTCATGAGAAATGAGTTCTGTTACTCATCTGCCACCATTCAACCGTTTCAACTCGGGCAATTTATGTAACTTGTCTGGGCTGCAATTCTCTTAATGATAAAAATCATGGTATCTAACATTCTGAGGGACTACTGTGTGCCAGTGTTTTACATATAATGTTTCAGTTAATCCTTATAATAATCCTATAAAGTAGGTGCTAACATTATTCCACACCTCTTGATGAGGAAACTTATGGAAGTTAACTGACCACTCAGGATGGTGACAGCCAGGACACAAGCCTGGCAGTCTGATTCCAAGGCCCAGACACTGAAGTTAAGGCTCACAAACTCAGATGTCCACAGGACCACACAAGGATGGTCAGAGAGTGATGGTATGGAGTTTGCCCCAGAGAACGGAGAGCCCATATCCTATAAGCAAAAGCTACTGGCCCGTCCTTCCAGCTGATTTTGCTGTGTTGGAATGTCACTTTAGCCCCTTTAGTTTTTTCTCCAAGAGAAGCAAGAATTCCAGCTTGGTATAAACTCCTGATTTTGAAATGGTGGCAACCAACTGTCTTTGTTTTTAAAACACATTGAAAATCAATATTGTATAGGACAAGCAAAACATGATTTGGGCCTGCTGTGGTTTGACAATCATCTACTGATTTGTGATTTAAATGCCACCTACTCTGCTATATTATAAAATGACTAAATAATCTCTTAAGTACCTCCATCACCAAAATTCTCTAGAATAGCTCAAGCTTCCAGTTTCCATATGTGCGTGTTTTCAAATTGCTTTCTTCCAGCCCTTTTAGGAAAGTTTTTACAGCTCACAAAGACCCTATCCTATTAGTAACGCTTCTATTCTTCTTAGCCTCGTTTTTTCAAAACCTTAACAAGTTATGGTGAATTCTTCCTCCTTTTTTTTCTGTGATATCCAGTTAGTCCCACTTTCTTTTTCCCTCTGTAATCTCTCTTCCTTTTGGTCTTTTCTTTCCATTTCTATTCTGCCACCCTAGTGCAAGCCTCCAAAATTTTACATCAGTGTGTTTAAAAAGACTCTTAAGTGTTATCTTAACTTTCGGGTACTTGTTGCTCTAATCCAGGAGTTGGCAAACAGCCTGGGGGGGCCAGATTTGGCCCATGGCCTGTTTTGTAAATAAAGGATTTTGGAACTCAGGCATTCCCATTTATAGTCACATCCTTTATGACTGCTTTCATGATCCAACTGCAGAACGAGTAGTTGCAACAAATGCTTTGTCACCCACAAGCCTAAAACGTTTACCACTGTGTTCTTTACGAGAAAGCTTGATGATACCTGCTAATCCATTCCATTCATCACTGTCAAATCTAACTTTGTATCCTCAGTATCTCGTGTATTACCTCTGTGCTCAAAATCTTTACTTGATTTCCTGTTTCACATACACACACAGTGACTGCTCAAGATTTCACAACCTGGTGTCAGCTGCTCAGTCACTTCAGTCGTGTCCGACTCTGTGCGACCCCATAGATGGCAGCCCACCAGGCTCCCCCGTCCCTGGGATTCTCCAGGCAAGAACACTGGAGTGGGTTGCCATGTCCTTCTCCAATGCATGAAACTGAAAAGTGAAAGTGAAATCGCTCAGTAGTGTCCAACTCTTAGCAACCCCGCAGACTGCAGCGTACCAGGGTCCTCCGACCATGGGATTTTCCAGGCAAGAGTACTGGAGTGGGGTGCCATTGCCTTCTCCTCTGGTGTTAGAGATGGTTCTAAAATGACCCTAGTCTGTGTTTACAGCCATGTTACAGCCTGGTCTGTGTTACACACCACTTTGATCTCCAATAAGGCTGGTTTAAATCGTGAACCACAATATGCTCACCCTAATTCTGAACTTTTGAGAATGTGCTGCAACCTAATGTGCAGAATACTTTGCCCATCATACTTTGAATATGATTTCAGTGGGCATTTATGATTATAATTTATTACTGAGAACCTACTGTATGTGAAGGATGGCAGTAGGCTTCCACAATAATTTCTTTTGTCCTGGATTGACGTGTTTTTAAACACACATTTTGTGTGTTTAAAACTGAAAACTACTACATTAAGTATTTACTCTTTGATCATATACTGAGGGTTCTTTTATGTCAGACTCTATCCTAGCACAAGAAATTATATTAAAGAAAATAACTAGATCACAATCTAATGAAAGAGACAAGTATATCAATAGTAAAAATGATGTGCTAAACTGTAGAAGAAGCATACAATACTAAAGAAGGACAGATGAAGCCACAAACTCTATCCAGAGAGCCTGGGATGGTTTCTTGGAGGCAATGGCATTGGAGCTGCGTATCAGAAGTTGAAAAGGCCAGAGACCTGAATATTTATGGTGGGTTCAGAGAATAACAAGGAGGTCAGGGTTGTAGGAGATTGCACGAAGAATTGGCAAACAGATAAAACTAGAAAAGAGACATGTGCTATATAGAATGGACCTTGGATGTCTTGTTGAAGAATAAGGAGTTAATCCTCTTGAGACGAAGAAAACCCTGAGAGTTTCTGAGCAGGAGTGTGACAATCAGATTCTACCTTTATTGTAAATTTCTGGGTGGCAGAAATTATATTTTATGTGTCTCTTTTTCTCCCATGGGTTCTACCAGCTCTACCGTGAACATAGTGAACCCTCAATAGAGCTGTCTATTGATTAATTTCTCCCTGAGAGAGGAGTGTTTCTGGCTGACTGGTAGCCAACAACATTTTGAATTTTCTCTGAGCTTGATAAAATGCTGACACCTAGTTTTTATTTTTATTTTTTTTTAAGCAGCAAATATCATTAAGGTGATGAGAAGCATCAAATTCATGACATTTCTCTGCCTGTAACCTTCACTCTGGTAACCAGAAATGTTGTTTGCAGTGTTCAGCAAATTTTTGGCAAAGCTGAAACTATCCAAAATAAGTCGCAAGTTCATTCTCTCTTAAAGCACTTTGAAGTAGAGATGGGAAATACTGGTTCTCTAAACTCTTGAGGACGACATGCTTTTAATAACTATTATTTAAGCCAAAGGGAAATGAGATAATTCAGAAACCTTTTAAGCTATTGATCGAATGGAAAGATTTTATTCTTCCTACAGTTGCCTGAACAATAAGCCCTCAGCCTTTTGAACTGTGACAAGAACGATCAACCTGTACCAACTTTTGCAAGTTACCAGGAGTGATGGAGGTCTCTGAGCATCACAGCTTAGACTGTCAGACCTCAGGTTATGCTTATGCTGGTGACTTTTAAGAAAGGGGAAAAAAGTTCAAAATTTGTAATCTGAGATAGTTTAACCCTGTGGAAACTTTTTTGTTGTTGTTGTTGTTGTTGTTGTTCCTTAACAAAAACTAGGGTTATGGTTTCATTCTGAGAACTTTATAAAGCTGGGGAGACAGAGCACTTCCATCTCCAGTTTGACTATGGGAAGAGTACCAGGGTCATTCTGTCTTCAACCTAAACTGGTTTCCCTTGCTATGTTTGATTCGGTGATCAGCAAGTTTAGGGAAGAATAGCACCAGCATCCTTGCCTTGCAGACTGAAACTGGATTAAGTTTCTGGTCCCTAGGTGGCACAGTGTCTAGGAGGCACTGTTTCCCTCTCCACCCCTGGGTTCTGCACCATGTCAACACACACCTCTCCACTCAGATATGGCGTGGGCTTCATACTCACCATCCTCTGGTCCCCCGCATGCTTCTATGGTAATTGTTCTCCTTTTCCCAGCCCCTTGACTAAACCAAGGTCTGAATACAGTGAAGCCACCTCTGTGAAAACTTTTCAGATTCCCGCCCTCCTACTAGGCAAGTAAGTCATCATAGCATTTCGTATAATACTCCATCACATCATTTAAAAGCCTATAGGATAGTGACCCACTCAAGGGCATAAAACTCACTGGTTTGTTTCAGTAATGTATCCAGGACACTTAGTTGTGCGTGGTCCACAGTCATCTCAATAATAAAATAATAATAGCTGTGATACAATAGCTCAGTTACACTGTTTGTCACAGTATAAGATGCATTAGCTTAAGTAGGTGCTCATTTAATTAAATCTTATGGGTAAAGAAAAAGGTATCGCTACTGAATCTCATTCAGACCTAGCCTCCTCCAGATCCAGAGAATCCCTTTGTGCAGGCATATCAGCTTACCGTCATTGGGCCTGCCTCCTGCCAGTGACTGCCATTCAATAATTCTGGCAAGTGGTATCTTTTACTCGTGACAGAGTGCTAAACAGTGATTTACTGCATGAATACACATTGCCTTCATGGAAGTGATTTGTTTAAAACAACAGTAAACCGCTAAATAAATTATTCATTCCATGCTAATTCTTCACTTTTATGCGCTGTAGTAAGCGTCAAAATAAGCAGCCTGTAGGGCATTTTATTTTTTGCCACATTAATCTTGGACAGTTTAGAGGGGGGAGAAAAGTAAGAGAGAGTCTAAAGAAGAAGTTCCATTTTCAAGAAAACAGATTTCTTGTTTCCTACTGCCTTGTTCAGCGGCCAGGCAGAAGTGCTGGCTGAGATGTCCCCTTCTACCAGTGGCTCTGAGTCTCTTGCTGAACTGCTGGTTAGGCCCAGGATCCCCTCACAGTCCTGTACCCAGCAGGGAGCACCTGGCTCCCTTTCTCTGCAGACACTCATTTGCAATGGCCCAGTCCTGTCCCAAGGCCAGGAACCTGGTTCTTTCCTGGGAGATTTGCATTTCTTCTGGTATATTAGGTGTTGGGTGGTGGTGTTGTTCAGTCACTCAGTCATGTCCAACTCTTTGTGACCCCATGAACTGCAGCATGTCAGGCTGCCCTGTCCTTCAGTATCTCCTGGTGTTTGTCCAAATTCATGTCCATTGAGTTGATGATGTCCTCCAACCATCTCATCTTCTATTGCCCCCTTCTCCTCCTACCCTCAATCTTTCCCAACATCAGGGTCTTTTCCAACACTGGGTGCTGGGTTTCTAAATCTCACTGTGTGTCTTGATTTAGGATTAAAGCATTGAAAAGTAAGGGAAGCAGCAGTGCTATACTTTTCCATTTTTGCAACTGATTTCCCCTGTGGAATAGAGATACCATTTTTTCGGGCTTTACTTATTCTTCTTTACTAAAGTCTCATTTCCTGCGTTGGACATTTGAGTGACTTTCAGTTTATGAAGTCTTCACTATCAGAGTAGCAGATGGCTGGTCTTGTTGTAGATCTAGGGGAAGTCTGTTTCATCTTGTCTGACTATGAGACCTCCATGTTTTATCCCTGCTGATGGGAAAGAACTGTGTCTTTCCAGCCTGTGAAATCCAGAGAGATTCAGTGAGTGAGATGCTAAATTGATCCCTCTGCTTAGGATGCTGAAAGAGCTCATCCATCAAGACCCCTGGCTCTACATCAAAAGCCAGGAAGATCAAGGCTTAAATATGTGTGACTCAAGTCCCATCCCATCCCCTCTCCTATGGGAGAATAACTAAAACTGTCGCCCTAGGGTTGCAAAGTGAATTTGTGTGGCGTGCGAAGTGCCTGGCTTGTAAGAGCTTGGAAAGATCCCATTTACATCTAGCTAGAGACTGTTCCTTTCTCTTTATTGCCACGGTGGTTAGTTCCCAAAGCACTGAATTCTAACCTGGCATATCTGTCTCTCCTGTGGCCTTAATGTGTAATGAGAGCAAGTACCTGTTTCTTATTTTTGCATCCTTGATAACACTTAGAAGAAGAAATACACATTGTGGTCAATGCCTAGAGGAGTTGGATGAATGGATGGATGGATGGATAGATAGATAGATGGAACCAACATGCCTAAAGACAGACAGAGCTTAGTCTCAGACTAATTAAAAGCAAGAAGTATAATCTTTGAAACTCTTTAAAGCTGCTTCTTTCCCTCTCTAAAGACACCATGGTCAGTTCAGTTCAGTTGCTCAGTCGTGTCCAACTCTTTGTGACCTTATGGACTACAACACACCAGGCTTCCTTGTCCATCACCAACTCCCAAAGCTTACTCAAACTCATGTCCATCCAATTGGTGATGCCATCCAACCATCTCATCCTCTGTTTTCCCCTTCCCCTACCACCTTCAATCTTTGCCAGTATCAAGGTCTTTTCTAATGAGTCAGTAATTCATATCAGGTGGCCAAAGTATTGGAGTTTCAGGTTCAGCATCAGTTCTTCCAATGAATATTCAAGACTGATTCCTTTAGGATGGACTGGTTGGATCTCCTTTCAGTCCAAGGGGCTTCTCTAACACCATGGTTCAAAAGCATCAATTCTTTGCCACTCAGCTTTCTTTATAGTCCAACTTTCACATCTATACATGACTACTGGAAAAACCATAGCTTTGACTAGAAGGACCTTTGTTGGCAAAGTAATATATCTGCTTTTTAATATGCTATCTGTGTTGATCATAGCTTTTCTTCCAAGGAGCAAACATCTTTTATTTTCATAGCTTCAGTCAGTGATTTTGGATCCCCCAAAAGTAAAGTATGTCACTGTTTCCATTTTTTCCCCATCTATTTGCCATGAAGTGATGAGACCACATGCCACGATCTTAGTTTTCTGAATGTTAAGTTTTAAGCCAACTTTTTAATTTTCCTCTTTTACTTTCATCAAGGGGCTTTTTAGTTCTTCTTCACTTTCTCCCATAAGTGTGGTGTCATCTGCATATCTGAGGTTATTACTAATTCTCCCAGCAATCTTGATTCCAGCCTGTGCTTCATCCAGCCCAACATTTTGCATGATGTACTCTGTATATAAGTTAAATAAGCAGGATGACAAAATACAGCCTTGAAGTACTCCTTTCCCAATTTGGAACCAATCTGTTGTTCCCTGTCCAGTTCTAACTGTTGCTTCTTAACCTACATACAGATTTCTCAGGAGGCAAGTCAGGTGGTCTGGTATTCCCATCTCTTTCATAATTTTCCAGTTTGTAGTGATCCACACAGTCAAAGGCTTTGGTAGAGTCATGACCCATTCCAGTGTTCTTGCCTGGAGAATCCCAGAGATGGGGGAGCCTGGTAGGCTGCCATCTAAGGGGTTGCACAGAGTCGGACAGAACTGAAGTGATGCAGCAGCAGCAGCAGCAGCAGCAGATGCTTTTCTGCAACTCTCTTGCTTTTTCAATGATCTGACAGATGTTTGGAATTTGATCTCTGGTTCTTCTGCCTTTTCTAACCCCAGCTTGAACATCTGGAAGTTCATGATTCACATATTGCTAAAGCCTGTCTTGGAGAATTTTGAGCATTATTTTGCTAGCATGTAAGATGAGTGCAATTGTGCAGTAGTTTGAGCATTGTTTGTCTTTGACTTTCTTTGGGATTGGAATGAAAACTGACCTTTTCCAGTCCTTTGGACTTGCTGAGTTTCCAAAGTTGCTGGCCTATTGAGTACAGCATTTTTAACAGCATCATATTTTAGGATTTGAAACACCTCAACAGGAATTCCATCACCTTCACTAGCTTTGTTCGTAGTGATGCTTCCTGAGGCCCACCTGACTTCACATTCCAGGATGTCTGGCTCTAGGTGAGTGATCACACTATCGTGATTATCCAGGTCATGAAGATCTTTTTTGTACAGCTCTTCTGTGTATTCTTGCCACCTCTTCTTAATATCTTCTGCTTCTGTTAGGTCCATACCATTTCTGTCTTTTATCAAGCCCATCTTAGCATGAAATGTTCTCTTGGTATCTCTAACTTTCTTGAAGAGATCTCTAGTCTTTTGCATTGTATTGTTTTCCTGTATTTCTTTGCATTGATCACTGAGGAAGGCTTTCTTATCTCTCCTTGATATTCTTTGGAACTCTGCATTCAAATGCTTGTATCTTTCTTTTTCTCCCTTGCCTTTTGCTTCTCTTCTTTTCACAGCTATCTGTAAGGCATCCTCAGACAACCATTTTGCCTTTTTGCATTTCTTTTCCTTGGGGATGGTCTGAGCACTGTCTCCTGTACAATGTCATGAACCCCTGTCCATAGTTCTTCAGGCACTCTGTCTATCAGATCTAATCCCTTGAATCTATTTGTCAATTCCACTGTATAATCCTAAGGGATTGATTTAAGTCATACCTCAATGGTCAAGTCATTTTCCCTACTTTCTTCAATTTATATCTGATTTTGGTAATAAGGAGTTCATGATCTGAGACAGTCAGCTCCTGGGCTTGATTTGGCTGATTGTATAGAGTTTCTCTATCTTTGGTTGCAAAGAGTATAATCGATCTGATTTCAATATTGACCATCTGATGATATCCATGTGTGGAGTCTTCTCTTGTATTGTTGGAAGAGGGTGTTTGCTATGACCAGTGCGTTCTCTTGGCAAACTTCTATTAGCCTTTGCCCTGCTTCGTTCTGTACTCCAAGGCCAAATTTGCTTGTTACTCCAAGTATTTCTTGACTTCCTACTTTTGCATTCCAGTCTCCTATAATGAAAAGGACATCTTTTTAGGTTGTTAGTTCTAGAAGATCTTGTAGGTCTTCATAGAACCATTCAACTTCAGTTCCTTCAGCATGACTGGTTGGGGCATAGACTTGGATTACTGTGATATTGAATGATTTTCCTTGGAAACTGACAGAGATCATTCTCAATTATGAGACTTCATCCAAGTACTGCATTTCAGACTCTTTTTGTTGACCACGATGGCTGCTCCATTTCTTCTAAAGGATTCTTGCCCACAGTAGCAGATGAATAGAAAGAGGCTATGTTCAGTTCAGTTCAGTCGCTCAGTTGTGTCCGACTCTTTGTGACCCCATGAATGCAGCATACAGGGCCTCCCTGTCCATCACCAACTCCCGGAGTTCACTCAAACTCACGTCCATCGAATCGGTGATACCAACCAGCCATCTCATCCTCTGTCATCCCCTTTTGCTCCTGCCCCTAATCCCTCCCAGCATCAGAGTCTTTTCCAATGAGTCAGCTATTCACATCAGGTGGCCAAAGTACTGGAGTTTCAGCTTTAGCATCATTCCTTCCAAAGTACACCCAGGACTGATCTCCTTCAGANCAGACTCACGCCCATCGAGTCAGTGATGCCATCCAGCCATCTCATCCTCTGTCGTCCCCTTCTCCTCCTGCCCCCAATCCCTCCCAGCATCAGAGTTTTTTCCAATGAGTCAGCTCTTTGCATGAGGTGGCCAAAGTACTGGAGTTTCAGCTTTAGCATCATTCCTTCCAAAGAACACCCAGGACTGATCTCCTTCAGAATGGACTGGTTGGATCTCCTTGCAGTCCAAGGGACTCTCAAGAGTCTTCTCCAACACCACACTTCAAAAGCATCAATTCTTTGGTGCTCAGCTTTCTTTACAGTCCAACTCTCACATCCATACATGACTCCTGGAAAAACCATAGCCTTGACTAGATGGACCTTTGTTGGCAAAGTAATGTCTCAGCTTTTGAATATGCTATCTAGGTTGGTCATAACTTTCTTTCCAATAAGTAAGTGTCTTTTAATTTCATGTTTGCAGTCACCATCTTCAGTGATTTTGGAGCCAAAAAAATAAAGTCTGACACTGTTTCCACTGTTTCCTCATCTGTTTCCCATGAAGTGATGGGACTGGATGCCATGATCTTAGTTTTCTGCATATTGAGCTTTAAGCCAACTTTTTCACTCTCCTTTTTCACTTTAATCAAGAGGCTCTTTAGGTCTTCTTTACTTTCTGCCATAAGGGTGCCATCATATGCATATCCAAGGTTATTGATATTTCTCCCAGAAATCTCGATTCTAGCTTGTGCTTCATCCAGCCCAGCATTTCTCATGATGCACTCTGAATATACATTAAATTAGCAGGGTGACAATATACAGCCTTGACGTACTCCTTTTTCTATTTGGAACCAGTCTGTTATTCCTTCCCCTTTGTGATGTAAGCTAGAGTTTTTCCAGGTTCAAGGCACTCTGATATTGACATTTTTGGAGGATGCACTTTCTGCCTACCATACACGTTAATATTTAAGCCTGAGATTGTACCCACCATCAGGTAACTCCAGAGACCAGAATTGGTGGATTCGTATAAGACAGTCTGATTCCTAGAACCCCACTAGCTAGCTATGCATGTTCACCCCTATTGTTTCATTGTTGTTTTTCAGTTGGTAAGTTGTGTCCAACTTTTTGTGACCCCCATGAAGTATAGCACTTCAGGCTCCTCTGGCCTCAACTATCTCCTGGAGTTTGCTCAAATTTATGTCCATTCCATCAGTGTCATTTCATTAGCCTCTCAATAGTGATTCTACTTTGGATATAATTCAGTTTTGAATTCTACTTACCACAGTATGCCAAATTTTGCATTGTTTTTTAGTTTGAATTATTTGGGGAAGTGATGGGAGGTAGGGTTTTGGTTAGGGAAGCTATTAAAATAGCTGAGTGAAGGGGAGCAAGAACCTGCACAAGGAGAGTATAAGAAAATGGAACTGTATTGTAAAGAAACTGCCTGCCAGTACAGGAGATGTAAGAGATGTGGGTTTGACTGGGTCGGGAAGATCCCTTGGAAGAGGGCATGGCAACCCACTCCAGTATCTTGCCTGGAGAATCCCATGGACAGAGGAACCTGGTGGGCTATAGTCCATAGGGTCACAAAGAGTTTGACATGACTGGGAAGCAACTTAGCATGCAGATAGGAGCGTTCCCAGGTGTTAAGAACTAGACTATGCAGAGGGCAAGGGTGACAGACAAAAGGGAACACTGAAGAGGCTCTGTGCAAGGCTGGTGTATTTCAGGGCTAAAATATTTAGAATATAGAAGTGACTGAGTATAGATTAACAAATGGGTAGAAGAAAATCCAACAATGCTCTACAAGATGGAACATAGATGGCTTAGAGGTGATAGTGCCCTAAAAATAGGGAAGTTTAGAAGACAGAGAGCAGGTTTCATGGAAGAGGGATGAACTGAGGTTTGGATCAGTTGTGGATGACCTTGGAGAACAGAATGAATTTCACTTACTTCCCCTAAATCAGTGGTAGTGACTTGTTCTCTCTTTTACTTTTCCTAAGATTAGTTAAACACTGTTTCAGCTGTGTGTCTCATGAGAGGCAGCGAAGCAATGATTGTGAGCATTGCTTTTGTAAACCCAATGAATTAATGTAAAATTCTGATTCTGCCAATTATTAGCTCAGTTATTTTGAATAAGTTACTTAGCCACTCTTTTCCTCAATTTTCCCATTTATAAAATGGGTATAATAGTACTGAGCTCATCATAGTGTTGAAAGAGTGAAGCAAATGTATCTAAAAGATTTTAAAAGAATGTATCGAAAAGATTTAAGCTGACACATTGCAAATTATTATCTACTTTATTCAGTGCATAAAATCTAGTATCAGTGCTTTATAATGAAAATAAAAAAAAGACTTACAATTTACTCCTTCCAGGATATCTGTAATGTGTCTCAGTTGACGTTTCTTATTGTTGCTGTTTAGTCTCTAAATCATGTCTGACTTTTACTATCCCACAGCAGCCCACAGGCTCCTTTGTCCATGGAGTTCTCCAGACAAGAATACTAGATTGGGTTGCCATTTCCTTCTCCAGGGGATCTTCCTGGCCCAGGGATTAAGCCTACATCTCCTGCATTGGCAGGTGGGTTCTTTACCACTGAGTCATCAGGAAAGCCCCTAAATTTTCCTTAAATACTCAAAACTGTCTTATGAGGTAGGTGTACTCTAATAACCTTAATTTTGCGATTTTACACACACAAAAGTCTACTAAATGTACTATATGGCAAGTAGCATTCTAAAACTGAGAATGCCAGCCGGGAACAAAAAAAGTCCTTGATTTCATGGAATTTACATTTTACATCTTACTTTCATTACAAAAAAACAAATGAAGAGTGGGTGATACATTTTAGAGCTGATGTTTTCCAGAGACTATTTCTACAGGACATAGGCATTTTAGGAAAAAGCCCATATGTCTGGGAAACTCTGGCTTAAATCTTCTTGTTTTGTTGTCTTATGAGTTTGGAGAAAATAAAAAACATTGATTATAAACCAGCCAAGAAGGACTACTGTATGGCTTATTTCTTAAATACATTTGGATATAGAAACTTCTTTATAAAATAAGTGTTGAGGGACATACACTTTGGAAAAGGGATTCTTTTTTGGGTGGGTGATCAGTCAACTCTTAAGAACCAGACAGAGAGAACTGTAACCCTAACCAATCCTCCAGCATCCAAAATTCCTTTCAATTACTTTAATATGTACACTTCCTGCCAGGAGTGAACACACTTAGCTTTCAGGTAAATCACCGACTTGGTATTTGGGTCATGCTCGGGTGAACTGAGGACTGATGGCTCAGGAGTACAGTCACCAAATATTGGACATTTATTAGGCAATTGTATTTTATGTCTCAGGTGTCATCATCTGAACTATGGCACATAGTTAACCAAGTTCATTGTGAAGTTCAGTTAAAGGGAGCTGGCTTGAAGTTTTTAGCATCTGTTACATCATGGGCTCAGAGAATACTAAAGGATGTAGAAAAAGAGGTTGCAGAATACTGATATTCTCTAAAGCACTATAACTGTTTGAAGTTAATCCAGTGTGCACTTAATGAGTCAGTAGAACAAAATGGCACATTCTGGCATTTGCATGTAGTCCCAGAACTTAACCATTACTGGACTTTCTGTGTTGTGAAGATCCAGATCTGAAACCAGTTCAGGAGGACTTTCCAGGCTCAGATCTGCCCCAGGGAAACCCTGGGAAAAGGAATAGGCTTTCAGGGTTCCTTGGTACCCGGGCTATTCAGAGGTCTTGTAGCAGACGTGAATAAGACAAAATTTAAAAATAATTTGAATAAGAAAAGAAGATTATTTTCTTAAAAAGTGAATGTAAAAGAATAAGAAAGGCAGGAGTAATATTATTCTTGTCATAGTTAATAACTGATTCCTGGGGTACACACATTTTATTCCACTGGTTAAATGTTGTTCATATGAGTTCTAACATATGACTTGGGTAAAGCTGTTAATTGGCAGCACTACACAAAAATTTTAACTTTTCAAAGCAGGATGAATGCAGATTCCTTTTAGAAGCATTAAAGAATCACCCAGAAAGTAAATTAAGACAGATTATGAATTTTGCAGCTTGGGAACTTGCCACAAAGTTGTATATTGCTCAAAGATGAAGACACTAGTTGATAAATGAACTTAATGAGAAATATAGCTCAAAGATCTTAATAGTCATATTTCATAGCTGTTAAGTTCTTTTATGTGAGATATTTTAGAAACCATAATATGGTTTCAAATATTACATATAGAGGATCCCTTGAAGAAGTTAAAAAAAAAAAACTCAGTTGACTTCATAGATCATTGATGTGGTACATTGTGCTTTCAATGGCAGTGAAAAACGAAGCTTAGTGATGATGGATCACAGCCTCCCTCTGCATTATCTTTTAACAAATAAAAACATTCCAATTTTGAACCATTTTCTTAGATCTTGGTTATTAAGAAAGTAGGGAAAGATAAATGACAAATCATATAGCTTTTCTTTCTTTCATGAGGTTCTTCTTGGCTATTCTGTTAGAAAACTATAAGTCACATCTGAGTTTAAGGTTAACCCACTTTTATTCTTCCCTCTCTCCCTCTTTTAAATAGTAACAAAATTAAACTAGTGAAAGTTCTTGCAAATGGTCACAGCACTGGAAATCTTACCTCTCTCCAGAGCATGCACAAAGGCTACAGCCAGGAGGAAAACCAGGATCCTCTTCATTTTTCTGCCACCACGTCCTGTATCACCTCCTTCTCCTGTAGGTTACCCAGTTAAAAAAAATGGCAGCCCAAAGTAACCAATTCCCTTTTACTAAGATTCCGGGCTATGCACTAATCAATTATTAATCTCTACACAGAAGCAAGGGTAGTCATCCTTGGGCCACAAGAGATAAAGTATCATCAATCAAAGCAAATAGACAAGCTGGAGAAAATGTAGTGGAAAATCTAGGAGATTTCAATCATTAACTTTGTCAAACTGCAAAAGAATCAGGGTATATATAGATACCCCCTACCCCCACCATTGCTGCTTTTCACTGAAGCTTGTCTAGTGTATTTATGGGTACTTTTTCCCTCCCTCGTTATGTGTTGTCTTTGAACTTTCCCTACTCTTCTCATGTGTACAAATGGAAGCTTGAGGTCTCTCTTTGTTTAAACCTACTTCAAGTAAAGAGTATCTTAAAATAGTGCTGACTAGATGTTTAAGTAATAAGGGGGAAAAGTGAGAACCCAATTTATCACAATTGCTCAAATCCATAATCTTAATGCTATAAATTTTATTGAGGATGATAGGATGGTACTTTATATTTATGTGCTACATTACGCATATATTTTGAAAGCACTGAGATACATATTGAAATAACCCTTGAAGTGAAGTAGATAATAACTCAGGAGGTTAAATGGTTTGCCCCAAATCACAGTGGCAAAGCTTGGATTCCTTAGAGCTAATTTAAAGTTCTTGTTACTAATACTCTACAACTAGTATATTTTAGAATAATGTAACTTGAGAGTTCACGATTGGCCTTGTACAATGTAGAATCCACTATCTTCATTTTGCAGATAACAGAACTAAACCTCCAGTTCTGTGACTTGCCCAGAGAGGCACAGGCAGTTACTGTTCATTCCATCATTGGAATCAGGTCAGCATTCAGTCCTTCCAGTAGTCCTCTTTTCAGGAAATGGGGTCAGATAAGGTTTGGGTGGATTTCCCTGGTGGCTCAGACGGTAAAAGCATCTGCCTACAATGTGGCAGACCTGGGTTCGATCCCTGGGTTGGGAAGATCCCCTGAGAAGGCAATGGCAATCCACTTCAGTACTCTTGCCTGGAAAATCCCATGGATGGAGGAGCCTGGCAGGCTGAAGTCCATGGGGTTGCAAAGAGTCGGACACAACTGAGTCACTTCACTTCACTTCACTTCAAGGTTTGGGCACACCAGCTCTGGAATAAAATCCCTATCCAGCTCTCATTTGGCTGTATAACCTTGGGAAATCATCTTATTCCTCTAAGCCTTACCTCTCACCTATGTAAGTAGTGATAACTTTTAGCACTTTTGTTACAAGAGTGCTGTGAGTNCAAATTCAGACTGAAATAGAAGAAAGTAGGGAAAACCACTAGACCATTCAGGTATGACCTAAATCAAATACCTTACCATTATACATTGGAAGTGAGACATAGATTCAAGGGGTTAGACAGAGTGCCTGAAGAAATTTGGATGGAGGTTTGTGACATTGTACAGGAGGAAGTGATCAAGACCATCCCCAAGAAAAAGAAATACAAAAGGGCAAAACGGTAGTCTGAGGGCGTCTTGCAAATAGTTGTGAAAAGAAGAGAAGCAAAAGGCAAAGGAGGAAAGGAAAGATATACCCATTTAAATGCAAAGTTCCAAAGAATAGGAAGGAGAGATAGTAAAGCCTTCTTCAGTGATCAGTGCAAAGAAATAGAGAAAAACAACAGAATGGGAAGACTGGAGATCTCTTCAGGAAAATTAGAGATACCAAGGGATTATTTAATGCAAAGATGGGCATAATAAAGGACAGAAATGGTCTGGACCTAACAGAAGCAGAACATATTAAGAACAGGTGGCAAGAATACACAAAATAACTATACAAAGACCTTCATGACCCAGATAACCATGATGGTGTGATCACTCATCTAGAGCCAGATATCCTGGAATGTGAAGGCAAGTGGGCCTTAGGAAGCATCACTATGAACAAAATTGATGGAAGAGATAGAATTCCAGTTGAGCTATTTCAAACCCTGAAAGATGATGCTGTGAAAGTGCTGCATTNGACCCAGATAACCATGATGGTGTGATCACTCATCTAGAGCCAGATATCCTGGAATGTGAAGGCAAGTGGGCCTTAGGAAGCATCACTATGAACAAAATTGATGGAAGAGATAGAATTCCAGTTGAGCTATTTCAAACCCTGAAAGATGATGCTGTGAAAGTGCTGCATTCAATATGTCAGCAAATTTGGAAAACTCAGCAGTGACCACAGGACTGGAAAAGGTCAGTTTTCATTCCAATCCCAAAGAAAGGCAATGCCAAAGAATCTTCAAACTACCGCACGATTGCACTCATCTCATATGCTTGCAAGTTCAGTTCAGTTCAGTCACTCAGTCATGTTCGACTCTTTGTGACCCCTTGAATCACAGCACACTAGGCCTCCCTGTCCATCAACAACGCCTGGAGTTTACCCAAACTTATGTCCATCAAGTCAGTGATGCCATCCAGCCATCTCATTCTCTGTCATCCCCTTCTCCTCCTGCCGCCCATTCCCTGCCAGCATCAAGGTCTTTTCCAATGAGTCAGCTCTTCACATTGGTGAAGAGGTGGCCAAAGTATTGGAGTTTCAGCTTCAGCATCAGTCCTTCCAATCAATACCCAGGACTGATTTTCTTTAGGATGCACTGGTTGGATCTCCTTGCAGTCCAAGGGACTCTCAAAAAGTCTTCTCCAACACCACAGTTCAAAAGCATCAGTTCTTCAGGACTCAGCTTTCTTCACAGTTCAACTCTCACATCCATACATGACCACTGGAAAAACCATAGCCTTGACTAGACCAACCTTTGTTGGCAAGGTAGCATCTCTGCTTTTGAATATGCTATCTAGGTTGTTCATAACTTTCCTTCCAAGGAGTAAGTGTCTTTTAATTTCATGGCTACAATCACCATCTGCAGTAATTTTGGAGCCCAAAAGNATACAGGATGCTTGGGACTGGTGCACAGGGATGATCCAGAGAGTTGATGTGGAGTGGGAGGTGTGGGGGTTCAAGATTGGGAACTCATGTACACCTGGGATGAAAAAAACAAAAACAAAACACCAAGTTGAGGAGGTGAAGTAAGATATTCTCCAATAAGATAAATTTCTAAACGTATTCTTTAGGGCAATTTGGCAACACATATTAAGACCTTCAAAAATATATCCGTATCTTCCGATCTAATACATAAAATAATTTAGAATATAGAATTCCAGTAGAGCTATTTCAAATCCTGAAAGATGATGCTGTGAAAATGCTGCACTCAATATGACAGCAAATTTGGAAAACTCAGCAGTGGCTACAGGACTAGAAAAGGTCAGTTTTCATTCCAATCCCAAAGAAAGGCAATGCCAAAGAATCCTCAAATTACCGCACAATTGCACTCATCTCACATGCTAGTAAAGTAATTCTCAAAATTCTCCAAGCCAGGCTTCAGCAATACGTGAACCGTGAACTTNCCTTTTCCTATTTGGAACCAATCTGTTGTTCCATGTCCAGTTCTAACTGTTGCTTTCTGACCTGCATATAAGTTTCTCAAGAGTAATGCTCAAAATTCTCCAGGCCAAGCTTCAACAGTATGTGATCTTCCAGATGTTCAAGCTGGATTTAGAAAAGGCAGAGGTACCAGAGATCAAATTGTCAAATTTTGTTGGATCATTGAAAAAGCAAAAGAGTTCCAGAGAAACATCTGCTGTCCCATGGTCAGCAAGATCAAACCAGTTCATCCTAACGGAAATCAGTCCTGAATATTCATTGGAAAGACTGATGCTGAAGCTGAAGCTCCAATACTTTGACTACCTGGAGCAAAAACTTGACTCATTGGAAAAGACCCTGATGCTTGGAAAGATTAAAGGTGGGAGGAGAAGGGAACAACAGAGGATGAGCTGGTTGGATGGCATCATCAACTCGATGGACATGGGTTTGAGTAAGCTCCAGTAGTTGGTATGCAGTGACAGATGGTAAATGCCCTTGTTGTTGTTCAGTCACTGGCAAAATGCTCTTCACAAGCGCCAATTTGTAGTTGACACACTGAAACACTGGTTTACCTAGTGTGAGACAAGGTGCTGTCTTCTCAGTAACTAGAACACACGGACATGCGTGTCCTACTCTTTTCGACCCTATGGTTCATAGCCTGCCAGGCTCCTCTGTCCATGGGATTCTCCAGGCAAGAACACAGGAGTAGGTTGCCTTGCCCTCCCCCAGGGGATCTTCCTGACCCAGAACACATGGGAGTAGGAACCTATGTTTACAGAAAGGATCCCTGTCACCTCTCCAAGTGACCTTCTTTAGGAATTTGTGATTCCCCTATTCCTGGAATTTGCTGAAATAGAGGGAAAGTATTTCTTATCATGGAATTATTTCTGCCAGAGATAAGAATTCAAATGGCTTGAAGCTCCATTACTATCCATCATTTAACTCCTAATTCTGTTAGACAAATATGAGTTACTATGCAGCTGGGGATAATTGCCCTTGATTACCTGTGATGGTGCTGTTAACAGTGGGCACAGGAATACATCGGAATCCAGGAAACTATCCTGGTGCTTCTATGCCCAGCATGACTATAGATGGGTAATTGCAGCAACCATGGTTAAAGCACAGCAAAGTGACTCAATGCTCTGACTTCTCACGGAGATCTGTAATATCCCAGGAAGCAAGAAATCTAGAGTTATTGAGTTGCTGCCCAAGAATTATGGAAATCCACAGTGTGAGGTGGAGGAGAGAAATCATAAATACTTGGGATAGTCTTGGGACAAGTGGCAGCAGTGGGAACTTTGGTTTGTTCCTCTGTGACATATTGGATTAAATATGAACAAAAGTATAGAGCAGAGTGGTGCAAGTGTTAGACTGCACGAGATGATCCTTGTGCTCTGCTCTCAAAGCCTCAGTCTACCTTCTTATTCCAGACATTGCACTGGGAGTCCACTGCTTGACAGCAACCTGTCTCAGCTGGATGGTGTATCTCTTGCTTTTTTCCCTGGTGTTTTTCTACATACAGTATAGAACATTGGTAAGAAACTGCTCAACCATTCCATAGCATACACCAACCAGGGAGTGTAAGAGAGTTATTACGCGGGGGTGATTCTTGGCTAATGAAATTGGGAGAAGGTGTATATGTGTGCTTAGTCGTTGTCATGTCCAACTCTTTGTGACCCCATGGACTGTAGCCTGCCAGGCTCCTCTGTCCATGAGGATTCTCCAGGCAAGAATGCTGGAGTAGGTTGCCATTCCTTCCTCCAGGGGATCTTCCCAACCCAGGGATCGAACCCAGGTGTCCCACATTGCAGGTGGATTCTTTACCAACTGAGCCACAGTAAACACTCTGCTGGGTAATTGGGGTCCATTCTATAAGGCTCCCGTGAGGCGTCCCAGTATGACAGAGAATCAGCTTGCTAACACATCTCAGAAATGCCTTTCTTTCCTTCCCTGTATTCTTCCTAGTCTCATCCTATTTCTTGGATTACTATACAAACTAAATGATTTACAAGCATGCACTTTACTTAGGTTCTTTTTTTTTTTTTTTTTTTGCTGGAGATGGGGGTAGGGAGGATAATACAGCCTGAGACATACTTAGCTCCTTGAAGTAAGGAATGGTTATGTGATGTCATTGGCCATGCTTGGAAGCACTTGGATCCTTCATGCAATTAATCATCCCTGCTCGCTCTTAGCTGTGGTAATTGTATAAACTTGTGTTTACACGAAACCATCTGAAATGTGGAGCCACTGTAAGGAAGCCACTCTGCAAGAGTGAAAATTGAATGTTTGTTTAGTTATGCCATAAATCTTTTTGAGTTTATTAGTGAAGCATAACCTAGCTGATGCTGGCTAGTTAGGGTTTAAATAACAATGAGTGAAACATGAAACAAAAGCATGAATATCTCCTTTCTTCACCCTTTGCTCACCCCTAGGAAAGAGGGATCTAAATTTTAATTCTTCTGTTATGAGTTAGTCCAAACATGTTGAGAGGTACAGAGAATTACCTAGTTAAAATCTATATACATGTCATATAGTTATAATCAGGGAGAAGTCTTTTGTTCTCCCATCTTTGAGGGAACTAGCATCATTTTTTTTTGGCATTTTTTTACTTCTGTGAATATTAATATTTTTATTCTGAATGATTCACTGAGTAATATTGTTTTGCATGCTTCTGTACTTAAATACTATCAATACTGCAGGCTACTTTGTGCAACATGACTTTTGTTTCTGCAAACACAATGCTTTGGGGATTCCTGAGTCGACATTAGTAACTCTACTTCATTTTTGTAGCTATGTAACAGTTAAAGGGATATGCTGTATTTTATTTACCCATTCTTCTGTCAAGAGATATTTAGGCTGTTTACAGAACTCAGTGGAATTTTAAGCTATTCTTATATATATATATATATTTTTTCTTTTTCTCCCTAGAGAAAGTAAAGAGCTTTGTAATTTATGTCCATTAAGGAGGGTTAAACTATTAATAATCACCTCTGTAAGAGCTGGTCACATGACCTACTGGGGCAGGGGCCAAACCACTCTTGAAGGCTGGGTATCAGGAAGTGAGGAAGAGAAAATGGTCTGATAAGAACCATTAAAAGTCTTTCAGAGTTAACTGGTTTGTGGGGTTTGAAAATGGATGTATGTTTTAGGAATACCAAGGGAAGCTCTTTTCTGCTTATTTTCATAATGTACAAGCCATCTATTTAGAAGGTTCAGAACTCTAACAGCCATCCGTCAAATGGGTTTGTAGCAGTGTTTTTATTTTCCATTTAAGATAGATTAAATAATCATCCAGCATTATTTCCACTGAATTCTCATGGCTCTGTTTTAAGGTCTCTTTGAACTGTATTAATGATTTCAGCATAAATGGAAATTCCTAACCCCCTTTGCCAGTCTTAGAACAATAGAAGAGAAATAAATTTGTATTTCATCAAACTTTGCGGACATGGCCTGGCCAGTACTCCTCAAGACATGACCAGTTTTATGTCTGCTTTGTCTGAAATGATTTCTGTGATGTTGTTTTTTTTTTTTTTTTCTCCCACTTATCTAGGACACTTAAGGTGGACTTCATTTGCTTAATAATGTATCTGATAAGGGAGAAAGCATAGGGATAGTCCCAAAATAAGGTGCAAAATATAAAGACTGGAGACTACCTCATGTACTTTCTACCTCTCTTTGGTAAATCTACATAAATGATCTCCTGGGAGTAAAAAGTAAGGCTTATTAGAATCAGCACACTTGTTACCAAATCTGTAAGTTCATAGATGAAGCTATTTGTCACATGGTGAAGTCAAGAAACCTCTACTTGCTGCCCCATAGTATTTTCCTGAATTCCTGGACAATGAGGAATTACTTGGTTTGTTTTTTTTTTTTTTTTTATATACAAGGTAAATGTAAGTAAACAGAATAGTAATATCTTTTGTACAGTAAGGCAAGGGAGAAGGTGATTATAATCATCGTGGTGATTACAACAGAGGAAGTAGAAAGGGCGAGAAAATATCAGTGAATATTTTCCCTCAGAAACTGAGGAAAGTTCTCAGATTGTATGGGAAATTGAATTGTGCTTCCCTGAATATTTGGTTATTAAAAGTCTAATGAAGAAATTTTTCAAGAGACTGTACAGAGGACAGCTTTCATATTAATTGTTTGGGTAAGAGAAAGACAACAATTTAGGTGTTAACAGAGAGTACTCTTTTTCTTTTTCTTATTATAAATTGATTTATTTTAATTGGAGGCTAACTACTTTACAATATTGTATTGGTTTTGCCATGCATCAACATGAATCTGCCACGGGTAAACAAGTNACCATCTGGTGATGTCCATGTGTAGAGTCTTCTCTTGTGTTGTTGGAAGTGGGTGTTTGCTATGACCAACGTGTTCTCTTGGCAAAACTCTTTTAGCCTTTGCCATGCTTCATTTTTACTCCAAGGCCAAGCTTGCCTTGGAGTATCCAGGTGTTTTGAGTCCCAATTTCTTCATTCCAGTTTCTGTGATGAAAAGGACATCTTTTTTTTTTTTTTTTTGGTGTTAGTTCTAGAAGGTCAGTTCATGTGTGTTAGTTCATATAGGTCATCATAGAACCATTTAAATTCAGCTTCTTTGGCATTGATTGTTGGGCCCTAGACTTGGATTACTGTGATATTGAATGATTTGCCTTGGAAACATATTATTGTGTCATCTTTGATATTGCATCCAAATACTGCATTTAAGACTCTTTTGTTGACTATGAAGGTTACTGAGGGGGGACACCAGTCTGTTATCATCTGGATAAGTCACCTTCCAAATACCATCAGAGTTTCTTTCTCCTCTCACTAAAAGAAGTGTTCTCCCCAAAGAGTGAAAAACATGCTTTCCAAAACTTCACTTTTTATCTCCTGTATTTTGAAATAACAGCAGATTCACATGCAGTTGTAAGACATAATAGAGAGAAAGCAGGCCATTGAAATCCCTACTAAGAACTGTTCTAGTGAAAATTCAGGGATAGAAACTGACTTCAATGAGTTCAAGAAAGACTGAAAAGAGAGGAATTGAGAGAGTAAATATAGTAATTCTTCTCAGGGACTTTGCTATAAGAGAACCTAGATATGGGGCAGTAGTTGAAGTGGTAATGGAGACGTGANCCCTACTAAGAACTGTTCTAGTGAAAATTCAGGGATAGAAACTGACTTCAATGAGTTCAAGAAAGACTGAAAAGAGAGGAATTGAGAGAGTAAATATAGTAATTCTTCTCAGGGACTTTGCTATAAGAGAACCTAGATATGGGGCAGTAGTTGAAGT
Source organism: Neotragus moschatus (assembly GCA_006410615.1). Lineage (NCBI taxonomy): Eukaryota > Metazoa > Chordata > Mammalia > Artiodactyla > Bovidae > Neotragus > Neotragus moschatus. Next base: position 1,011,443 of record SJYA01001022.1, read on the forward strand.
GGTAATGGAGACGTGATAACATATTGATGCAAATAAATTGAGAATGGATGGCAGAGAGGTGAGGAAGAATGCTGGCCTTTTTCTCCAATGAGAGAAAATAGGATGCAGTGTCAAAATAGAGCCTTGGAGTGGACACTATCCATAGCAATGGGGAGCAGATCAGAAATTTTCTGCATTCTGTTTCTCTGCTCTTTCTTGACATCCTATTAGGTACACTGGATCTGTCTTATTGATCTTCTGACTTCTTTTTCTCCTGTAATTCTCTGGTTCTTTGCTCCGTGAGATTTCCTTAACTTTATCTCACCTTTCTTGATTTTTAAAAATCTCATATACTATTTTTTTTAATTTCTAAAATCTCTTTAGTTTTCAATAGCATTTTATATTTATAAAATTTTCACTCTCATCCAGTTCTATTGTTCTGTGTGCAAATCTTCTGATTTCTTTGTGAATATTATAGTGTTTGTAATGATTTAACTTGACTAGGCTAAGGGATGGATGCCCAGAGAGTTGGTGAAACATTTGTGGGTGGTCTCCAAGGGGCTTTCTGGAAGTCGTTAGCATTTGGTTCAGTGGACTGAAGAGAAATATACCCCACCAGTGTGGCTGAGCATCATCCAGTATGTTGAAGGTCTGAGTAGAACAAAAAGACAAAAGAAGGGGAAATTATCTTTTCTGTTAGGCTCAGACATCAAGCTTTCCTGTCTTTAAATAGCATAGCTCTTGGTTCTTGTACCTTCTGACCCAGACTGAATTATACCATCCCTAGTTCTCCAGCTTACAGGTGGGAGATTATGGGACTTCTCAGCCTTTATAGACATGTAAGCCAATTTCATGTGTGTATCTATTTGTATCTCCTATAAATTCTGTTTCTGTGGAGAAACATTACTTATACATTTTTAATAATTTATTTTTTTATTGAAGGATAATTGCTTTACAGAATTTTGTTGTTTTCTGTCAAACCTCAACATGAATCTACCATAGGTATACATATCTCCTCCCTTTTGACCTTCCCTCCCATCTTCCTCCCCATCCCGCCCCTCTAGGTTGATACAGAGCCCCTGTTTGAGTTTCCTTAGTAATACAGGAAATTCCCATTGGTTATGTATTTTACATATGGTAATGTAAGTTTCCATGTTACTCTTTCCATACATCTCACCCTCTCCTCCCCTCCCCCATGTCCATATGTCTATTCTCTATGTCCGTCTCTCCACTGCTGCCCTCTAAGTAAATTATTCAATACCATTTTTCTAGATTCTGTATATATGTGTTAGAATATGTTATTTATCTTTCTCTTTCTGACTTACTACTCTCTGTATAATAGGTTCTAGGTTCATCCACCTCATTAGAACTGACTCAAAGGCATTCCTTTTTATGGCTGAGTAACATTCCATTGTGTATATTCACCACAATTTCTTTATCCATTCGTTATTCACAATCTAGGTTGCTTCCATATTCTAGCTATTGTAAATAGTGCTGCAATGTACAATGGGATACATGTGTATTTTTCAATTTTGGTTTCCTCAGGGTATACGCCTAGGAGTGGGATTGCTGTGTCATATGGTGGTTTTATTCCTAGTTTTTTAAGGAAAAACTCCATACTGTCTGCCTTAGTGGCTGTATCGATTTACATTCCCACCAGCAGTGCAAGAGCATTCCCTTTTCTCCACACCCTCTCCACCATTTATTGTTTGTAAACTTTTTGATNTCAGGGTATACGCCTAGGAGTGGGATTGCTGTGTCATATGGTGGTTTTATTCCTAGTTTTTTAAGGAAAAACTCCATACTGTCTGCCTTAGTGGCTGTATCGATTTACATTCCCACCAGCAGTGCAAGAGCATTCCCTTTTCTCCACACCCTCTCCACCATTTATTATTTGTAAACTTTTTGATGATGACCATTCTGACTGGTATGAGGTGATATCTCATTGTAGTTTTGATTTGCATTTCTCTAATAATGAGGGATGTTGAGCATCTTTTCATGGGTTTATTAGCCACCTGTATGTCTTCTTTAGAGAAATGTCTGTTTAGGTCTTTTCCCCACTTTTTGATTGGGTTGTTTGTTTTTCTGGTATTGAGTTGTATGAGCTGCTTGTATATTTTGGAAATTAATCCTTTGTCAGTTGTTTCATTTGCTATTATTTTCTCCCATTATGAGGGCTGTCTTTTCACCTTGCTTATAGTTTCCTTTGCTCTGCAAAAGCTTTTAAGTTTAATCAGGTCCCACTTGTTTAATTTTACTTTTACTTCCATTACTCTAGGAGGAGGGTCATAGAGGATCTTGCTTTGATGTATGTCATCGAGTATTCTGCCTATGTTTTCTTCTAAGAGTTTTATAGCTTTTGGTCTTACATTTTGGTCTTTAATCGATTTTGAGTTTATCTTTGTGTATGGTGTTACGAAGTTTTCTAATTTCATTTTTTTACATGTAGCTGTCCAGTTTCCCTAGCACCATTTATTGAAGAGGCTTTCTTTGCCCCATTGTATATTCTTGCCTCCTTTGTCAAAAATAAGGTACCCATAGGTACATGGGTTTATTTCTGGGCTTTCTAACTTGTTCCATTGGCCTATATTTCTGTTTTTGTGCCAGTACCATACTGTCTTGATGACTGTAGCTTTGTAGTATAACCTGAAGTCAGGAAGCTTGATTCCTCCAGCTCCATTCTTCTTTCTCAAGACTGCTTTGGCTACCCAAGGTCTTTTGTGTTCCCATATGAACTGTGAAATTTTTTGTTCTAGTTCTGTGAAAAATGTCATTGGGAATTTGATAGGGATCACACTGAATCTGTAGATTGCATTTCGTTGTATAGTCGTTTTCACAATATTGATTCTTCCTACCCAGACATGTAGAATATCTCTCCATCTGTTTATGTTCATCTTTGATGTCTTTCATTAGTGTCTTATAATTTTCTGTATATAGATCTTTTGTCTCCTTAGATAAGTTTATTCCCAGGTATTTTATTCTTTTTGTTTCAATGCTGAATGGGATTGATTCCTTAATTGCTCTTTCTGATTTTTAATTGTTAGTATATAGAAATACAAGTGATTTCTGGGTATTGATGTTGTATCCTGAAACTTTGTTAAATTCACTGATTAGCTTTTAGTAATTTTCTGATACATCTTTAGGATTTTCTATGTACAGTATCATGTCATTTGCAAACAGTGAAAGCTTTACTCCTTTTCTGATCTGAATTGCTTTCATTTCTTTTTCTTCTCTGATTGCTGTAACTAGGACTTTAGAAGTATGATGAACAATAGTGGTGAAAGTGGACACCCTTGTCTTCCTCCTGATCTGAGTGTGAATGCTTTCTGTTTTTCACCATTGAGAATAATTGCTGTAGGCTTATTATATATGGCCTTTACTATGTTGAGATATGTTCTTTCTATGCCCATTTTTTGGAATAGTTTTAATCATAAATGGGTGCTGAATTTTGTCAAAGGCTTTCTCTGCATCTATTGAGATTATCATATGGTTTCTATCTTTCAATTTGTAAATATGGTGTATCACATGGTTGATTTGCATATATTGAAGTATCCTTGCATCCCTGGAATAAACCCAACTTGATCATGGTATATGAGCTTTTTGATGTGTTGCTGAATTCTGTTTGCTAAAATTTTGTTAAGGATTTTTGCATCTATGTTCATTAATGATTAGTTTAGTTCAATCGCTTAGTCATGTCTGACTCTTTGCCACCCCACAAACCACAGCAAGCCAGTCCTCCCTGTCCATCACCAACTCCCGGAGTTTACCCAAACTCATGTCCATTTAGTCAATGATGCCATCCATTTAACAATCTCATCCTCTGTCTTCCCCTTCTCCTGCCTTCAATCTTTCCCAACATCAGGGTCTTTTCAAATGAGTCAGCTCTTCACATCAGGTGGCCAAAATATTGGAGTTTCAGCTTCAACATCAGTCCTTCCAGTGAATACCCAGGACTGATTTCCTTTAGGATGGACTGGTTGGATCTCCTTGTAGTCCAAGGGACTCTCAAGAGTTCTCTCCAACACCACAGTTCAAAAGCATCAATTCTTCAGTGCTCAGCTTTCTTTATATTCCAACTCTCACATCCATACATGACCACTGGAAAAACCATACCCTTGACTAGACAGACCTTTGCTGACAAAGTGATATCTCTGCTTTTTAATATGCTGTCTAGGTTGGTCATAACTTTCCTTCCAAGGAGTAAGCATTTTTAAATTTCATGGCTGCAGTCACCATCTGCAGTGATTTTTGGAGCCCCCCCAAAGTAAAGTCAGCCATTGTTTCCACTGTTTCCCCACCTATTTTCCATGAAGCGATGGGACCGGATGCCACGATCTTAGTTTTCTGAATGTTGAGCTTTAAACCAACTTTTTCACTCTCCTCTTTCACTTCCATCAGGAGGCTCTTTAGTTCTTCTTCACTTTCTGCCATGAGGGTGGTGTCATCTACATATCTGAGGTTATTGATATTTCTCCCAGGAATCTTGATTCCAGCTTGTGCTTCATCCAGCCTAGCGTTTCTCATGATATACTCTACGTATAAGTTAAATAAGCAGAGTGACAATATACAGCCTTGATGTACTCCTTTTCCTATTTGGAACCAGTCTGTTGTACCATGTCCAGTTCTAACTATTCCTTTCTGACCTGCATACAGGTTTCTCAAGAGGCAGTTCAGGTGATCTGGTAGTCCTGTCTCCTTCAGAATTTTCCACAATTTATTGTGATCCACACAGTCAAAGGCTTTGGCATAGTCAATAAAGCAGAAGTAGGTATTTTTCGGTAACTTTATTGCTTTTTCGATGATCCGGTGAATGTTGGCAATTTGATCTCTGATTTCTCTGTCTTTTCTAAAAACAGCTTGAATCTCTAGAAGTTCATGGTTCACATATTGCTGCAGCCTGGCTTGAAGAGTTTATCTTTTTTGTATGTTATCTTTGTCTGGTTTTGGTATCAGGGTGATGGTGGCCTTGTAGAAGGAGTTTGGAAGTGTTCCTTCCTCTGCAATCTTTTGAGAGTTTTAGAATGATAGGCATTAGCTGTTCTCTAAATGTTTGATAGAATTCTCCTGTGAAGCCATCCAGTCCTGGGCTTTTGTTTTTTGGGAGATTTTTGATCACAGCTTCAATTTCAGTGCTTGTAATTGGGTTGTTTATAATTTTTATTTCTTCCTGGTTCAGTCTTGGGAGATTGAACTTTTCTAAGAATCTGTCCATTACTTCCAGGTTATCCATTTTACTGCTATGTCATTGTTTATAATAGTCTCTTATAATCCTTTGTATTTCTGCATCATCTGTTGAAGCCTCTCCTTTTTCATTTCCTATTTTGTTGATTTGATACTTCTCTCTTTTTTTCTTGATGAGTCTGGCTAAAGGCTTGTCAATTTTGTTTATCTGCTCAAAGAAGCAGCTTTTAGTTTTATTAATCTTTACTACTGTATCTTTCATTTCTTTTTCATTTATTTCTGCTCAGATCTTTATGATTTTTTTCATTCTGCTAATTTTTTGTTTGTTTGTTTGTTCTTTTTCCAGTTGTTTTAGGTGTAAAGCCAGGTTGTCTACTTGATGTTTTTCTTGTTCCTTGAGATAGGATTGCATTGCTATAAACCTCCTTCCCAGAACTGCCCCTGCTGCATCTCACAGGTTTTGAGTTGTTGTGTTTTCATTGTCATTTGTTTCTAGAAATTTTTTTATTTCCCTTTTAATTTCTTCAGTAACCTGNTAAGCATTTTTAAATTTCATGGCTGCAGTCACCATCTGCAGTGATTTTTGGAGCCCCCCCAAAGTAAAGTCAGCCATTGTTTCCACTGTTTCCCCACCTATTTTCCATGAAGCGATGGGACCGGATGCCACGATCTTAGTTTTCTGAATGTTGAGCTTTAAACCAACTTTTTCACTCTCCTCTTTCACTTCCATCAGGAGGCTCTTTAGTTCTTCTTCACTTTCTGCCATGAGGGTGGTGTCATCTACATATCTGAGGTTATTGATATTTCTCCCAGGAATCTTGATTCCAGCTTGTGCTTCATCCAGCCTAGCGTTTCTCATGATATACTCTACGTATAAGTTAAATAAGCAGAGTGACAATATACAGCCTTGATGTACTCCTTTTCCTATTTGGAACCAGTCTGTTGTACCATGTCCAGTTCTAACTATTCCTTTCTGACCTGCATACAGGTTTCTCAAGAGGCAGTTCAGGTGATCTGGTAGTCCTGTCTCCTTCAGAATTTTCCACAATTTATTGTGATCCACACAGTCAAAGGCTTTGGCATAGTCAATAAAGCAGAAGTAGGTATTTTTCGGTAACTTTATTGCTTTTTCGATGATCCGGTGAATGTTGGCAATTTGATCTCTGATTTCTCTGTCTTTTCTAAAAACAGCTTGAATCTCTAGAAGTTCATGGTTCACATATTGCTGCAGCCTGGCTTGAAGAGTTTATCTTTTTTGTATGTTATCTTTGTCTGGTTTTGGTATCAGGGTGATGGTGGCCTTGTAGAAGGAGTTTGGAAGTGTTCCTTCCTCTGCAATCTTTTGAGAGTTTTAGAATGATAGGCATTAGCTGTTCTCTAAATGTTTGATAGAATTCTCCTGTGAAGCCATCCAGTCCTGGGCTTTTGTTTTTTGGGAGATTTTTGATCACAGCTTCAATTTCAGTGCTTGTAATTGGGTTGTTTATAATTTTTATTTCTTCCTGGTTCAGTCTTGGGAGATTGAACTTTTCTAAGAATCTGTCCATTACTTCCAGGTTATCCATTTTACTGCTATGTCATTGTTTATAATAGTCTCTTATAATCCTTTGTATTTCTGCATCATCTGTTGAAGCCTCTCCTTTTTCATTTCCTATTTTGTTGATTTGATACTTCTCTCTTTTTTTCTTGATGAGTCTGGCTAAAGGCTTGTCAATTTTGTTTATCTGCTCAAAGAAGCAGCTTTTAGTTTTATTAATCTTTACTACTGTATCTTTCATTTCTTTTTCATTTATTTCTGCTCAGATCTTTATGATTTTTTTCATTCTGCTAATTTTTTGTTTGTTTGTTTGTTCTTTTTCCAGTTGTTTTAGGTGTAAAGCCAGGTTGTCTACTTGATGTTTTTCTTGTTCCTTGAGATAGGATTGCATTGCTATAAACCTCCTTCCCAGAACTGCCCCTGCTGCATCTCACAGGTTTTGAGTTGTTGTGTTTTCATTGTCATTTGTTTCTAGAAATTTTTTTATTTCCCTTTTAATTTCTTCAGTAACCTATTGGTTATTTAGAAACGTATTGCTTAATCTTCTTGTGTTTGTGTTTCTTACAGTTTTTTCTTGTAATTGAGTTCTAGTCTCATAGCATTGTGGTCTGAGAAGATGCTTGATACAATTTCAATTTTCTTAAATTTACTGAGATTTGATTTGTGACTCAAGATATGGTCTATCCTGGAGAATGTTCCATGTGCACTTGAGAAGAAAGTGTATTCTTCTGCAACTGGATGGAATGTTCTGAAGATATCAATGAGATCCATCTCATCTAAAGTATTATTTAAGACTTGTGTCTCCTTATTAATTTTCTGTTTTGATGATCTGTCCATTGTTATGAATGGGATGTTTAAAGTCTCTTACTATTATTGTGTTATTGTCAATTTCTCCTTTTGTGTCTATTAGTATTTGTCTTATGTATTGAGGTGCTTCTATGTTAGGTGCATAGATATTTATAGTTGCTATGTCTTCCTCTTGGATTGATCCCTCTTGATCGGTGTTCCTTCCTTATCTCTTGTAATCTTTTTATTTTAAGGTCTATTTTGTCTGATACGAGGATTGCTACCCTAGTTTTCTTTTGCTTTGCATTAGCATCGAATATATTTTTGCATTCTCTCACTTTCAGTCTATATGTGTCTTTAGATCTGAAGTGGGTTTCCTGTTCAGTTCAGTTCAGTCGCTCAGTTGTGTCCAACTCTTTGTGACCCCAAGAACGGCAGCACTGGATGCCATGACCTTAGTTTTCTGAATGTTGAGTTTTAAGCCAACTTTTTCACTCTCCTCTTTCACTTCCATTAAGAGGCTCTTTAGTTTCTCTTCACTTTCTGCCATAAGGGTGGTGTCATCTGCATATCTGAGGTTATTGATATTTCTCCCGGCAATCTTGATTCCAGCTTGTGCTTCATCCAGCCCAGCGTTTCTCATGATGTACTCTGCATATAAGTTCAATAAGCAGAGTGACAATATACAGCCTTGATGTACTTCTTTTCCTATTTGCAGCCAGTCTGTTGTTTCATGTCCAGTTCTATCTGTTGCTTTCTGACCAGCATACAGATTTCTCAAGAGGCAGGTCAAGTGGTCTGGTATTTCTGTCTCTTTCAGAATTTTCCACAGTTTATTGTGATCCACACAGTCAAAGGCTTTGGCATAGTAAATAAAGCAGAAGTAGATTTTTTCCCTGGAACTCTCTTGCTTTTTTGATGATCCAGAGGATGTTGGCAATTTGATCTCTGGTTCCTATGTCTTTTCTAAAGCCAACTTGAACATCTGGAAGTTCTCCGTTCATGTATTGCTGAAGCCTGGCTTGGAGAATTTTGAGCATTACTTTACTAGCGTGTGAGATGAGTACAATTGTGTGGTAGTTTGAGCATTCTTTGGCATTGTCTGTCTTTGGGATTGGGTTTCTTGTAGGCAGCATATATATGAGTTTTCTTCATGTATCCATTCAGCCAGTCTGTGTCTTTTGGTTAGAGCATTTAATCTGTTTACATTTAAAATAATTATTGATACATATGTTCCTATTGCCATTTTTCTTAATTGTTTAGGGTTGATTTTGTAGATGTTTTTTCTTCTCTTGTATTTCTTGACTATATAAGTCCCTTTAACATTTGTTGTAAAACTGGTTTGGTGGTACTGAATTCTCTTAACTTTTGCTTGTCTGAAAAGCTTTTGATTTCTCCACCAATTTTGAATGAGATCTTTGCCAGGTACAGNGGAATCCAAAGGCAATGTTTTGGTAGAATGCCTTCTTGGTGAGGAAGGTCAGTCTTTGTTCTATTAAGGCCTTCAACTGACTGCACGAGGCTGACCTTCTGGAAGCAGATCTTTCCATATGGCTCCAAAGAGTGTTATACTTTGGTCCTCAAAACAGCATGCAGAAGAAAACACTGACCCTTTTTTCCCCTTTGTGCTTAATTTCAGTTGCTCATAAGGTGCTGCATGCAGAGGCCTTGCCCTCAACAAACGTAAAACACGGGGATGATGGAATAACTTCGTTAAGGGTTATTTCCTATAGTCATTTCTTACAACAGGTAGTAAGGATGTACCATCTAAAACTGTCCAGGCTCTCCTGGGGGAGTCACCTCCCTTGTGCCCTCTGGTTCTGGCCCCTGGGAGTGAGGCACATTCAGGCAGCTGGAGACGCGCTGCTCCCCGGGCTCTGCTGCATTCTGCCTGCATGGTAGATCCAGCCAGCGAGCGCTGGGCACGGGCGTGTATGAGTGTGTGTTTGTGCGAGTGTGTGTGTTTGTGAGAGAGAGAGTGTGTGTGCATGTGTGGGGCGTGGGGGAGCACGGGATCACTGATCCCCCTTGGCGGTGCCCATCTTCCCCTTATACGTTTTTAAAAGTGTTCTTTTGTTTTCCCTATATTGTTTCTGTTTATTCCACGTTCATGTTTTTCTGGTCTGAGTCTCTCCAAATCATATTAGAGGCTTCTCCTAAGATCTTATGATCCATGGCACCTTATTTATATTTAAGAACCAGGATTTAAACAGCTGTATGAATGTCCCAAGTATATGTATGTCTTGTTGTCTCATGTGCTTCAGTTTTATAAGAACTGCAAAGTATCTATAGGTTCTCTTTTGGGAGTCTCAGGTTCCATGGGGAGAAATCTGATTTCTTGTTGGGTGGTATCCTAATTGCTGAGTGGGGAAAACATTGAAATTGTTAATTGTTAATACTCCAGTTTTGCCTGGTGACTGGCTTCTACCTGCTGCAGTGTCTGATGGCCCGGATTCCAGAATCTCACTGTTGCTGGGAAGGAAAGATAAGGTTATTGATTGCACAGGCTTAAGGAGGGGATACCAAGGTCCACCTGCTCTTCATACCAATGTTCAGACAAGCCTGTTTTCAGACAATGTTGCATCCTGTCTTTAGACATATGCGATGCTTTCAGTTTCTGAGCGTTTCCAGACATCTGTTTGCTGAGGCTAGTTTCTTCTCCATAGGCAGTGAAATTTCAATTCTTTTTATCTTGAGATGTAAGACTGGAAGTCTCCCATCTGGTTTTACATCTTGCAAAAATTGCTACCATCTTATCTTGTGAGACTGTCTCTCCTAGTGTATTTGTCCTTTAATATTTATAAATTTTTGATCCCTTTCTTAGTGACTAAAGGGTGAATCACTACCCACTAGTGGTAATTTATGAGGTCAAGGGGTTGATGCTTTTGAACTGTGGTGTGGTAGAAAACTCTTGAGAGTCTCCTTGACAGAAGGACATAAAACCAGTCAATCCTAAAGGAAATCAAGACTGAATATTCATTGGAAGGACTGATGCTGAAGCTACAATCCATTGGCCACCTAATATGAAGAGTCAAACTCATTGGAAAAGACCCTTATGCTAGGAAAATTGAAGGCAAAAGGAGAAGGGGGTGGCAGAGAATGAGATGGTTAGATGGCATCACCAACTCAATAGACATGAATTTGAGCAAACTCTTGGAGATAATGGAGGACGGAGGAGCCTGGTGTACCACAGTCCATGGGGTTGCAAAGAGTCAGACATGACTTACGACTGAACAACGGGAGGTCTATGCATTCTACATCTCATGTAACTGGAAAACATTGTCCAGACAGATAAGTGTACCACAGCAGCTAGAGCTGCCTAATAAGAGGATAACTTCATTAAGCAGCAACCTATTATAGGGTAATTTTATAAAATATTTAAGTGAGACTATAATCAGACTTAAGTCTCATAATGTGGTCTGCTAATAATGAAGCCCAACTTTTTTTTGTTCTTTTTAACTTTCCCTCCAGTAGCCCAAAGCAATACAGCTTTATGGAGTTTTGTCTTAACACATTATTGACTTGGGGATTTTTGCAGAAACTGATGCCTGTGGCTGGCGATTTGTTATATAAGTGAATATTGAAATGTCTCTGGTCAATAACATTAAACTAACAAAAGGCATATAAATACATCTTTGGTTAGTAAGTTGTTGACTACAGAAGAGACATGAAATTCTAAATTTCGGAATCTGTAATACAGCTAAATAAAAATCATTGGTGGAAAAAGCATGAAAATTACTTTAAAAATGCCAGATATATTCTACATTTTATTAACTCATATCCTACAGGTGGGTACAATCATTACCCCTGTTTTACAGATAAGGAGTCTGTAGTAGTCGTGTGTGCATGCTCAGTTGTGTCCAAATCTTTGTGACCTCTTGGATTGTAGCCTGCCAGGCTCCTCTGTCCATGGGCTTCTCCAAGCAAGAATATTGGAGTCAGTTGCCATTTCCTTTTCCAGGGGACATTTCCAAACCAGGGATTGAAACTGCATCTGTTAAGATCTCTGCATTGCATGGTAAAATGCTTTACCACCAATGCCACCTGGATTGCATGAGGAGTCAACTAGGGCTGCCATAACAAAATACAAAATATCACAGACTGAATATTAAACAACAGAAATTTACTTTTTCACAGTTCTGGGGGTTGAAAGTAACAAAGTGAGGTGCTGGTCATTTGATTTCCAGTGAGACTCTTTGGCTGATTTTCAGTTGGCCTTCTCACTGTCCTCACATGGCCTTTTCTCTCCTCATATGTAGAGAGAGAAATCTGTCTCTTCTTCTTTTATAAAGATATCAGTCCTATGGGGTTAGGATCCTGTCTTTGAGTTCCACTAACCTCAATTGCCTCCCTACAGGCCCAGTTTCCACATACAGACCCTATGGGGTTAGGACTTCAATATGTAAATTTTAGGGGGAAACAATTTAGTCCCTGTAGTTGAAGCAAAGAGAGCAATCTCACAGAGGTAGAGGGCCATTGGCTTCAGAGTTCAAATATTAGGCTGTAGTGCCTTTATAAAGACCTGATTAGTCAATTATTTTTTCAGTCCCCTTTTTTGAAGTGTCTTGATGAGGGATGATTGAATTACTACCAATGGTGCTTTCCTATCTCAGTGTGCAGGCTGTGGAGGAAGTTTCTTACTAACCAGCCCTGCAATTTCCTCCTTTGCTTTGTAAAAATAGAGCACATCCAAAGTCTTTTATCATAATGATGTGAAAATGTTGAGTTTTGGCAACAAACAGTATTAAGCAGAAGGGCTCAGGCATAAAATAAATCTTTTTTTGTGTGTTTTATATATCTTTTGGGAAATTGAGGACCTGACTGGATTAATTACATAATACTGTTTAATATTTTAGGAGAATAGGAGAATATTTTTACTTCCCTTCCAGTATTATGAATTGCTTAAATGATTGTTTCTGTTGGAAAGGGGAATGTTCAAATTGAATCTTTTAAAATAAAATTACCATTTTTTGGAATAGGTTATATGTCCATGATGGAAAAAAACCCAAAAGATATAAAAATATATAAAAAGATTTAGAGTGAAAAACAGAATTGCATCCAATCCCCATTCCCCAATTAGTATGTTTTCTTCTCCAGAAGCAATCGAGGTTATAGTTTCTTATTAATTGCTCTAATTTTTAACTGGATAATTTGTCAAGCTGTTATGTCATGGTCCTAACTTAAAAAATATGAATTTAGTCAAATGTAATGCAAAAGAAAGAACATAATCACTCTGTCTCTATTAGGAAGTGCTTGGTATAAGAAATAATGATCATGAAACTGAAAGTGAATAAACCCTTAGAGCTAGGGGATGTGTAATCAATACATGATTGATTATAGCTGTTAGTCATGCTTCCTTGATAAGATTATCTTCTGAGCTCTATATTTTCCTAGTTAATGTGTTAGAATACATACCTTTTAATATATAAAAAGACAAGAGCTTAAGTCTTGTTACTTTCACAAGGAATTATTTAAACGTTTCTAATTTAAAAAAAGGGTGACTTATTTCCTTGATTCTTAGAAAATGGAATAGAGAAACATCACTAAGTCATTTTTGTTCGTATGAGTCTGTTTTGTTCAGCAATCTTTGGAAAATAAAGGAACCTTCAATCAAAACATTTATGCAAGTAAGTAACTGGAGTCTTTAAAAAGTGTGTTTGTCAGGTAAAGGCTTCACAGTGTGGCTCAACAAGGTCTCCAAAGATTTGTCAGTCCTTCAAAAGCTTGTACAATGTTGTGACTGTGATTTAAGGGGGAATCATCGCTGTTATAAGCATTAAACAATGCTTATAACAGGTTCATATAGGATATTGCTGTTTTCCTATTTAGTGTTGAGTGAGCTGCTGCTGCTGCTGCTAAGTTGCTTCAGTCGTGTCTGACTCTGTGTGACCCCATAGGTGGCAGCCCACCAGTCTCCCCTGTCCCTGGGATTCTCCAGGCAAGAACACTGGAGTGGGTTGCCATTTCCTTCTCCAATGTATGAAAGTGAAAAGTGAAAGGGAAGTCGCTCAGTCATGTCTGACTCTTCGCGACCCCATGGACTGCAGCCCACCAGGCTCCTCCATCCATGGGATTTTCCAGGCAAGAGTACTGGAGTGGAGTGCCATCGCTTTCTCCAGTTGAGTGAGGTAGATTGAGTCTAATACAGAAATACTTTGGATAGATGTGTGGGTTCAATGCTACTAAGATTCTCTGCTTTTGCCCCATTTATTAGAAATGATCTGGGTCCAGAATTTAGTAACTATTGTCAAAATGTTTGTAAGAAAAAAATGAATTTTAACACTATTTCCTACTGTTGATGTGATAGTAAATGAGATACTGGATATAAAGTGCTTAACACAGAATATGAATCATATTAAATCCTCAACAACTGTGACTAATACCGTTATCTGTACAGTTCTTTTACTTTCATGGTAGGCCCCATGATCTTATCCTTTACTCTCTTCTTTTCTTGTCATGTACTCCTTCTCTGCTTAATGAAGTCCAAGTTTATATCTGTAACTTTCTCTCAGGTCAAAACCATTTCAATTTTTCTTCACTTTATTAAATGCCACTTTAATCCATCAGCAAATGTTGTTGGTTCTACCTTCAGGATACATCCAGAATCTAAACTGATTCTCCTCCCTTCACGGCTGTCACCATGGACAAGCCAGCATCATATTGCACTGGATTGTTGGCATGGAGCCATGGACTTCTACTCCTCGTGTCTCCCTATAGATGTTTCTCTGCACCCCTGCTCCAAACCTTCTAATAGCTTTCCATCTCCGAGTCCTTCTTGTGGTTGTACCAGCCCACCAGCATTCCCGAGAGCTCCTTCTACTCTGATTGCATTCTTCATTCTATTCCAACCACACCAGTCTCCTCACTGTTATCAAGCACGGAAAGCTCGTTTGCACTTCAAAGTTTTTGTACTTACTCTTATTTTATTTTACTAAAGTATAGTTGGTTGATAATATGCCAATTTCTGCTGTAGAACAAAGTGACTCAGTTATATGTGTAGGTACATTCTTTTCTATATTCTTTTCCATTATGGTTTGTCACAGGATAGTCAATATAGCTCCCTGTGCTAAACATTAGGACCTTCTTGTTTATCCATTGTGAGTGTAACTGTTTGTGTCTACCAACCTCCAACTCCCAGTCCATCTGTCTCCTTCCCTCTACATTGGCAACCACAAGTCTGTTGTCTATGTCTCTGTGTCTGTTTCTGATTTGTAGATAGTTTTATTTGTGCCATGTTTTAGATTCCACATGTAAATGATATCACTGATTCAATGGACATGAATTTGGGCAAACTCTGGGAGATCATGAGGGACAGTGAGGCCTGGCATGCTGCAGTCCATGGGATCACAAAGAGTCGGACGTGACTTAGTGACTGAACAACAACAACATAAGTGATATCATATGGTATGTCTTTCTGACCTACTTCACTTAGTATAATATTCTCTAGTTGCATCCATGTTGCTGCAAATGGCATTATTGTGGTTGTGTAGTATTTCATTCTTTTTATGGTTGAGTAGTATTCCATTATAAATATGTACCACATCTTTTATCTCTTCATCTGTTGAGGAACATTTAGGTTGTTTCCATGTTTTCGCTATTGTGAACAGTGCTGCTATGAACACAGAGGTTCATGCATCTTTGTGAGTTAGTTTTGTCTGGGTATATTCCCAGGAGGGGGTTTGTGGATCATATAGTAAGTCTGCTTTTAGTTTTCTGATGAAACTCCATACTCTTCCATAGTTGCTGTATCAACTTACTTTCTCACCAACAGTGTAGGAAGGTTCTCTTTTCTCCACATCCTCTCCAGAATTTGTTATTTGTGTACTTACTCTTCTTTTTGCATGGGATGCTACATTTGGGGTTTACTCTCCAATTTCTTATAGTTTTCTACTAAACTATCACCATAACAGAATGGCCTCCATGTCCCCCTACCTAAACTATCTGTCCTTTATACATTACCACCTGTGATCTTGCTTTTTATCTGTTTTCTTAACACCACTATGTGATAATTTATATATTTGTGTTTTTTTTTTCTTTGAGCCCTCTTTTGGATGGAGGGTGGTGAGGAGGCAAGAATAGTGGAGTGGATTGCCATTCCCTTCTCCAATAGATCTTCCTGACCCAGGGATTGAACTTTTTTTTTTTTAATCTATTTTCTCTACTAAAAACAAGCTATGTGAAAGAAAGGCCTTTTTGTTTATTGAGGTTTAGCAATTACTTAAAAACGGGCCCTCTACATAGTATATGCTCACAAAAGGAGTGCATGTGAATATTTGGGGCCCAAGTGCATCTCTGGCCTTTGACCTGTAAAGAGAGCTCAATAGGCTCTGTTAGGTGAGTCAGGTCTATCCATTCCCACACACAGTTATTTGATTATAACTAGAATTTAGCATTCTGTTTGAAGATACTAGTGTAAAAAACATGGAAACTGAAGAGATGTGATCAAAACTCTGAGCACTGCCCCACTTTCACCACCTACAAAAGGGAGGTGGAAAGGGTATTAAGTTCTTTCATATGACAGAAAGAAGAAAGCCAAAGAAAGATGATTTCCTGGAATTGCATCTCAATCTATGTTCAGAATCCTTTGTTGTCAGTTGTTTTTAACTGTTTCTTGGGAATCCTAAGACAACATCTGCTTTCAAAGCTCTTTTAAATTTTATATAGGACAGAGTTGCACAGAAATGGCTCAACTGTTTTATGAGCTGCTTACAGTAAGAACATCTTATTTTTATTTCCCCTAATCACATACCTCAGAAAATGTATGTAAATATATTGCTGTGGTTGGAATGTTTGTATTCCCCACTCCCAAAATTCATGTTGAAATCCTAACTCCATTGTGATGGTGTTAGGGAAGGGTCTTTTGGGAGGTGTTCAGGTCATCAGGATGGGGCCCTCATGAATAGGATTAATAACTTGTAAAAGAGACCCCATGGAGACGCCTAGCCCTTTGTACCAGATGAGGATAAAGTCTGAAACCCAAGAGTGACCTCTCTTGACCATGCTGGCAATCAGATCTCATATGTCCAGCCTTCAAACTGTGAGTGATGACTGTGTTTATAATTGGGAAGTCCCTTGGTCTGTGGTATTTTGTTACAGAAGCCAGAACANTTCTGGGCTCTTGGAGTCAGTCATCCAAAAACTCTTACCACCCTTAATGGTCTCAGGCTACAGACCTCATGAAGTGCCATAATGGTTTACTTAAGTTCAAATCAATGAAGTTGACCATGGCACATTTTGGTTATTATTAATCAAAGGTGAATTATAATGCAGAAACCAACTCCATTTTTGATGATTGTCTGCTGACAGTTTTAAAGCCTCGTTACTCTCCCCTTTTTTGACCCATAGCTGAACAAGCTGATAAGAAATCTGGAGTATTGCCTCATTTGATGTTGCCAGAAAGTTCAAACCATATTTGTAGTAACCTAAACCTGTGTCGCACCTTCTGACCATCACAAAAATCCAAGCCCAAGCCAGTGTCCTCTCACTGATCTTTTAAGCCATTTTTGCATAGTCTTGGGAGGCTACTCTATCTTCCTCAGAAAGTATAATTATATGAGTAATAAGTTTTTCATACTCTCATAGTATCTGTATAGTCTTACTAGTCACATTATCCAAACTAAATTTTTGTATGTGAAAATATCCATATTCTGCTTGGTAACAACATATACATATTTAAGTAATTTCTGCCTAGGATATAAAACCCATTCTGTGGTTTCTTGGTTATTTAAAAATAAAACAAATATTTTCATCCTTTAACTGAGATATCTTTAATAAAGTATGGGCCCTAAGTATTAGCACAATTTGCTGAACTTCATATATAGTCATCTGAGCACTGAGTGCCCTGACAGGTGTTTAAATTTTATATCATAAGGTATTTTATTATAGAGGATTATACTGGCTGATTCTTATCTATTTCTTTTTTGGAAGAGTCAGATTTTGTCTTAAACCAAGCAGCTGTTTACTTCATCTTTTATGGATAAAGCATGTTCTCATCCAAATAAGGCAATCACAGGTATTATAAATACTAATGCAAATGCTAATATCATTCATGACAGATGAGATATAGTAGGTTAGGTGAAAATTGTATGAAGAAACGTGACTTTTTTTTTTTCAAATTACCATAGTTTAAAAAAATCAATCCATGTCATTGTTAGTTTTATGTGGGANTCCAAATAAGGCAATCACAGGTATTATAAATACTAATGCAAATGCTAATATCATTCATGACAGATGAGATATAGTAGGTTAGGTGAAAATTGTATGAAGAAACGTGACTTTTTTTTTTTCAAATTACCATAGTTTAAAAAAATCAATCCATGTCATTGTTAGTTTTATGTGGGAAAAGAAGTGATTTTGTATAATGAAAATTAGATTAAGAGTACACATTAGTTTTGCTTAGGTGATTTTCCTTGAGTACATTGTTACTGAAAAATTACCATCCTCTAAAATTCAGGCATCCAGTGAGCACAGAAGAGTGAACATGAAAACCTTTCTGCCTGTNTTTTATGTGGGAAAAGAAGTGATTTTGTATAATGAAAATTAGATTAAGAGTACACATTAGTTTTGCTTAGGTGATTTTCCTTGAGTACATTGTTACTGAAAAATTACCATCCTTTAAAATTCAGGCATCCAGTGAGCACAGAAGAGTGAACATGAAAACCTTTCTGCCTGTTAGAATCTTTTAGTATTTGTCAAACTAAAATAATTGCCAAACTACAATGTGAAAATGAGTGCTTTACTCCTGAGTTTTGCTTTTAAAGCACAGTATACTATAAGAAAATATTGTTTGGTGCTTCTACTCTAGATTCTAATGGGAGCTTGGATGGAGATGTTGGTAAAAGGAAATCTGAGGGAGTTTTCTGAACTATCACTATTTCTGGCTAAGGGTATTTTGGTTACTGCAATGTCAGACTTTAGAGAAGATATCCACAGTGCTATGTAAGCCTTGAACAGAAAAAGGCTGTTTCATAGTAATGGAATTTTTTCTCTAGTACACAGGAAACTGGAAAACACATGAAATTCATTGCTTTATGCATTTTTGGAGAGCTTAAAAAAGGAAAATGGAACAGAAATCTTTTATCTCTACCACACACAAAATAATTTCTTTTACATTTAAATAGTTTTTCTTATAATTTCTATCAAGTCTTCCATATTGATTTGTCTGGTTTTTCAATCAGACTTGTCTGTTCAACTTCAAATTATTTCGAGTTGCCTCAGGTCCCACTTTTTGTGGCACTTCTCATTTTATGTCTGACTGCAGCCATATGAGTCATCTTTCATAGATTTATGTACCTGTATGATTCTTTGAAGAGCTTCAGAAGCTTCCACATACTATTGATTATCTCATGGCTGATAAACTATTGTAAATTCCTAGACTAGGTGGACAAGTCATCTTTCTGTTCAGGACTTATGAACATAATAGAATTCTTTTTCTCAAACAACCTTTTTCTTTTAGCTTGAGGCTTATACAATTTTGGTAGAATATTTTCATATATCTTTTTCTTAACTAAATTGATTTCCTGTGGTGATCTTATAAGAAGACTATATTGTACAATTTTGAAGTGAGGTTTGAATGAAAAAAGAAAATTACAATATTTTAGGCATCATTGATTTCTAGTCTCCTAAGCAATGATAATTTTCAGACAAGAACTCATAAAATACTTTTTTAACTTTTAAATAAGTTGTTTTGGATATAGATTATTAGAAAACATTTAGGTGTACTGTGATATGCTGCTGCTGCTAAGTCACTTCAGTCGTGTCCAACTCTGTGCAACCCCATAGGCGGCAGCCCACCAGGCTCCCCCATCCCTGGGATTCTCCAGGCAAGAACACTGGAGTGGGTTGCCATTTCCCTCTCCAATGCATGAAAGTGAAAAGTGAAAGTGAACTCACTCAGTCATGTCCGACTCTTAGTGACCCCATGGACTGTGGCCCACCAGCCTCCTCCGTCCATGGGATTTTCCAGGCAAGAGTACTGGAGTGGGGTGCCATTGCCTTCTCCGAATGTGATATAGATCCTTGGAATAAACAAAAATATAACCCTGAACTTAAAATCAATTTCATAATCTTTCAAAGATATATTCAACTTCATATTTTGAAATCTCTTCTTTTCATGGGTTAGATTATGATTTGAGAATTTGTCTGAAAGCCTATTTCACTTGAAAATTTCCCTACCATATTCCAGTAATTAAATAACATGTCTGTCAAGCAAATATACTTATCCATAAAAGCAATTTCTGTGTCAATGTTATATTCTCAGTAAATAAAATGTATGAAATCTTTGGTTAAAAAGAATATTTTACAGCTTTCAGATATAAAGTTAGCAGTATAAAGACTTCCTAGATACACGTTCCAATAAATCATAGAATAAGGCTAGAAAATCTCTAGAAATGCAGCCTTTCTGACCTGTATACTATCTGTGACGGTCAGTGATGTGAAGCCAACTCTGTTTCCAGAGCACATTCACTGATAAACTCATGTGAATATAGAAGGAACTATGGATTAAAGGACTATAATCTCTGAAGTGTTTCCTGTGCTGGTTTGAGAGTTTTCAAGTCTGAGGGTCTACGCTAATCTGTGGTGCCCTATTCCTCTCTGCAGTTTAAACCATAGTGTCTCACAAGGATTACAATTTATTTGTTACCTTTGGGAATTTTCCTATATAAGTAGAAGAAACCTACATTATGGGCTACTGTCAATAGGCACAATATGGGAGTTGATTATGGGAGTAGAATTTAATCTAGTTTTTAAGGGGAAGATCTCTTTGGAAGACTTCCTATTGCAGAATATATTTCCTAANAAGCAATTTCTGTGTCAATGTTATATTCTCAGTAAATAAAATGTATGAAATCTTTGGTTAAAAAGAATATTTTACAGCTTTCAGATATAAAGTTAGCAGTATAAAGACTTCCTAGATACACGTTCCAATAAATCATAGAATAAGGCTAGAAAATCTCTAGAAATGCAGCCTTTCTGACCTGTATACTATCTGTGACGGTCAGTGATGTGAAGCCAACTCTGTTTCCAGAGCACATTCACTGATAAACTCATGTGAATATAGAAGGAACTATGGATTAAAGGACTATAATCTCTGAAGTGTTTCCTGTGCTGGTTTGAGAGTTTTCAAGTCTGAGGGTCTACGCTAATCTGTGGTGCCCTATTCCTCTCTGCAGTTTAAACCATAGTGTCTCACAAGGATTACAATTTATTTGTTACCTTTGGGAATTTTCCTATATAAGTAGAAGAAACCTACATTATGGGCTACTGTCAATAGGCACAATATGGGAGTTGATTATGGGAGTAGAATTTAATCTAGTTTTTAAGGGGAAGATCTCTTTGGAAGACTTCCTATTGCAGAATATATTTCCTAAGTGCTCTATTCTCTCTGGCTTTCTGTATCTATAATTTTATTAATTCATATATCTGAATGATGATTATGACTTTCTAGACTTTGCTGTTGTTGTTCAGGTAGTCATGTCCAACTCTTTGTGACCCCATGGACTGCAACACACCAGGCTTCCCTTTCCTTCACCATCTCCCAGAGCTCGCTCAAACTCATGTCCATTGAGTCAGTGAGGCCATACAACCATCTCATCCTCTGTCATCCCCCTTCTCCTCCTGCCTTCAGTCTTTCCCAGCATCAGGGTCTTTTCTAATGGGTCAGCTGTTTGCATCAGGTGGCCCAAGTATTGTAGCTTCATCCTCAATTCTAGACTTAATTAAATTCTAGACTTTAATTCTAGGGTTTAATACACTCACACAAATATATGTACACACACACATCCCAGGATACTGGTTATTAATAGACCAAATCTACCTTTTTGTACCAAATCAAATTCAGATATTTTTTAAATAACTGATTGGAATTTTTTCCTGAGAAACTCATTTTTGTAATATTATTTTGTTGGTTCTATAGAGAGTCAAGGCTATGATTTTTCCAGTGGTCATGTATGGATGTGAGAGTTGGACTGTGAAGAAAGCTGAGAGTTGAAGAATTGATGCTTTTGAACTGTGGTGTTGGAGAAGACTTGAGAGTCCCTTGGACTGCAAGGAGATCCAACCAGTCCATCCTAAAGGAGATCAGTCCTGAGTGTTCTTTGGAAGGAATGATGCTAAAGCTGAAACTCTAGTACTTTGGCCACCTCATGCAAAGAGTTGACTCATTGGAAGAGACTCTGATGCTGAGAGAGATAGGGGGCAGGAGGAGAAGGGGACAACAGAGGATGAGATGGCTGGATGGCATCACCGACTCGATGGACATGAGTTTGAGTGAATTCTGGGAGTTGGTGATGGACAGGGAGGCCTGGTGTGCTGTGATTCATGGGGTCTCAAAGAGTTGGACACAACTGAGTGACTGAACTGAGCTGAACTGATAGAGAGTCATACATATCAATTTTATTTAAAGTAACAATTATCAAACATCAATCACTTTGAAATCACAGATGGTACTTGTTGCTACATTCAGTCCTGAACTCCCATCCAGAGATACCAGTTGAGAAAAATCTGTAAGTTACGGAGGATGTTAGGTGTTCAGTTGTGTCTGACTCTTTCTGAGCTGGTAGTGACCAGGCTTTGAGAACATACTAGCTTCTCAAAACTTAATGTGAACACTCATTACCTAAATTGCAGTTTTGGATTGAGTGGATCTGGAGTGGAGCCTGAAATTCTGCATTTCCGATCACATCCAGGCATTTTGGGTAGCAAACCTTTTAAGAAACAGATTCAAAGGGTCATTTGTTTTAACTGACAGCTGAAGTTTCCTTTATAAACTATGTTTCCTAAGAGGTAATTAAGGAAATTGATTTTATATACAGTTCTGTCTTTTGTATAATCTTTTTGTATTTCACATATATTCACTTTTTAAGCATTTTTCATTCATATACTAAGTATTTATTAAGTGTGTACTGTGGGGGAGGCAGCTAATATGTGGGGTGAAGGATATGCCCATCCCCTGTGATAGTAAAGAGTAAACAGACCATTTTTGTTGTTGTTCTTCAGTCACTTGTCCAACTCTTTGTGACCCCATGGACTGCAGCATGCCAGGCTTCCCTGTCCCTCACTGTCTCCTGGAATTTGCCCAAGTTCATGTCCATTGAGTTGATGATGCCATCCAACCATCTCATCCTCTGCTGCCCTCTTCTCCTTTTGCCTTCCATCTTTGCCAGTATCAGGGTCTTCTCCAATGAATTAGCTGTTGTTGTTGTTGTACTAATTTTATTTTTCAGTTCTGAGATAAATCTTTGGTGCCTTGAAGAGAGGTAAAACATGTTGAAAAATGCTAAATACTCTGTAGATCTGGGTCATATTGAGGACCTGGTGAGAAGAAAGGTCAGGCTCTCAAAGGGTTTGGATGAGCCAAGGAAACAGTCTGATTAGAGCTTGAGGCAGTTGCACTTATGTGCTTGCTGGGCACCCTGCCTTGCATACATTGACTCAAATGGTTTTTTCAACACTGCTTGCAGGTGTGCTCAGTTGTTTCCGACTCTTTGCAAACCTGACTGTAGCCTGACAGACAACACTATCATCTACAGATGCCTTAAAAATCAGAAAAGATTCTGACTTTAAATACTTTTTGATCCCCTTGCTGTTATCCCAAGTTCTTTTGTTTTAATAATTTTTGCTTTAGGCATTTCTGACAGATCACATAGCTGTATAGTAATAAAAGTTCACTGTGAAATCATTTCCTTGTTATATTTTATTTCCAGCTTAAATCTCTGCAATGTCAATATCCATAGGCTGTCCTCTCAACATTGAAGAGTGATGGTGGCCTGATTTTCAGAGAGGAAATTTGGAAAGGAAAGGTTTGTCTTTGAGTCCCACTCTTCAGTTTTCACATGCATCCCATTCTCTTCTTCTCTGGGGAGCTGGCTGTGATCCAGATCCTTTGCAATGGGCCCTCTGGTTTGAAGGAAATGCCAGACTAGCTTTAGCTCGCTGCGCACTGACCGTGTGGCATTGGGCGAACTCCTTTCGACCTTGAAGCTCATTGTATCTTAGACTTTGAATTCAGAAGTCCAATTTCTGGATCCATGTCTTAATTGTTGGTGATCATGGACAGTTTTCTTGTTATGATTCAGATTCCTCATCCATAAAAAAGGTGAGAAATGACTATCCTATTTCAGAATATGTAATTATTAATAAATAACATCTGAAAATTAAATGTTTACAAAGGGACTTGACTTTACCTGGCACATAAAATATGCTTAGTAAATGACAGGAGTCCAGATAGTGTGGTAGTGGTGATGGTTGTTATACTATTTTTATTATAAATATGAGACAATGCATGTGAAATGCTTAGTTTATAGGGGTAAGTTTATAGTTTTCTATATTGGATGGGGCTTTTCAACTCTTGCATTTCTTTCCTGAATATCTGGTTGCATGCTCAGTTGCTCAGTCATATCTGATTCTTTGCAACCACGGGGACTGTAATCCTCAAGTACCCTCTGTCCATGGGATTTCCCAGGCAAGAATAAGTTAAGTGTTGGTTGCTCAGTCATGCCCAACTCTTTGCAACCCCGTGGACTGCAGCCCACCAGGGTCCTCGGTCCATGAGATTTTCCAGGCAAGGATACTGGAGTGGGGTGCCATTTCCTTCTCCAAGGGTCTTCCCAAATCAGGGATCAAACCTGGGTCTCCTGCACGGCAGGCAGATTCTTTATCAGTTGAGCATCAAGGGAAGCCCAATTCCAGGCAAGAATACTGGAGTAGATTACCATTTCCTTTTCCAGGTGATCTTTGTGACCCAGGGAATGAACCCACTTCTTCTGCATGGCAGGCGGATTCTTTACCACTAAGTTACCTGGGAAACCCAATTTCATCATAACTCTTAAAGGGAATTTAAAAAGTCCCATTTAAATAGAAAATTTTTACGGATACTTTCAATTTCGAGTGTGTTCAAAAATAATTAGTGAGTGGATATCTATGAAATAATAATACAGATTTCTACTTGATTCTATTATTGTGTATCTATTCAAATTTCTACAAACATAAAACGAGGCATAAATGCCTTATATTTATATGACTCTAAAGTCTTGTTAATTAACAAAATAAAAATTTTAAATATGTATAAATGTAAAGCTAATACAATTAAAAGCAATTTTGGTTTAATTTGAAGGATGATATTGGTTTGTTGAAACAAAATATTTAATGGGAGATTGCAAGGCAAATATTCTAACTAGTATTGCCTAGATTCTTTTGAATTTGGCTTGTTTATATCCTTACATGGTCTATGTTGATTTTAGTTGACTCTCTTACGTATATTTTTCTAACTATTGTTTACCTTTATTTGTAATGACAATTGATTTTTTTTCTCTTGGCATGAATAATTATTTGCTAATTAAATTTAAAAGAATTGATCTTGAAGGGTAGGAAATTTTATAAAAGGCTATAATAAGAAAAACTGGACCCCGACATATTATGAGCATAATTATATTGCTCCCTGAAGAACTGATTTGTATATGCATATGTATGTGGGCATATTGTGTCAACTAAAAAGATATACAATGTGAGATTTAAGTTTTATTTGGGACAAAATGAAGACTGCAGCTGGGGAGACAGCACCTCAGATAGCTCTGAGAGACTTCTCCAAAGAGGTAGTGGGGAGGGTCAATAGGTAAGATTTTGGTGAGGGGGGAGGTCAATGAAATCAAGCACTTACTGTACAAAAGTTTTCCTGGTAGTCACAGGGAGCTGATGTCACCATGAAGGGATTTCGTGATTTTTTAGATATGACGAGATGCTAGGATGGGATATAGCTGAAAATATCTAACTATCTAAAGACCTGTTCCATCAGTTTCCCTGGAGCAGAGTGCCTCTCTCTCCACTTTGAATTCCCCTCAGGGGGTGTTGAAGTCAGTAGCTGCAACAGCAGAGGGTTCAATTTCCGCAGAGGCAGAGGGCAAATGCCCTTGTTGTTCAGTTGCTGGCGAATGCTCTTGGCAAGTGTCAATTTGTAGTTAACATGTGCGTATATATTTGTATGTATATTCATTGATACAGTCCACACCTGCTTCTACTACTTCCTCTCTCCCTGTATCCCTGTTTGTGCTGAAATAGAAGTGAGGGTAAATATACAGACTATGAATTTATGCTACTTCCTTTGTTCCACAGTGGCACTTGGATATTTAACTGATGAATACTTACCAAGGTGTTGCCTGGTCTGATTTTAAATTCCTGACCACAGATTTCAATTAGGTCTTGAGGGAAGCTAGCAGTACCATTACTTTCCTCTAGTGAGCATATTTTCTCTACATTCCAATCTCTTCTCTCCTGGCAAACTTGAAAGACTTCCTTTTCTTGATATCTGCTGATGAACGTATTTCTTTTTTTCACTGAGAAAATAAGAGAAACGCAGAAAGAATGTTCATATGTTTTTACCAAAAAGCCTCTGCACTTAGCCTTTTGTTATCTTCCTGTTGGATTGGATGAAGCTGCAATCCTATCTAAGGCCAACTGCTCTCCTTGTGCTCTGTTCTGACCCTTCCCAGCCTCCTCAAAGTCATTGTCCGTGCAATTTTCCACCCTTATTTCCTACTTCTTCAAAATTTGCTGTACTGTATTGTTCCCATTGTCTACAAGATGATATAATTATTTCCATCTTAAAATGTCTCTTTTTACCCACCTCCTCTTTTAGATAATGTTCCATTTCTTTGCTCCCTCTTGTAGCAAAATGCCTTGAATGAGTTGCCTTGACTTACTTTCTGAGTCCTTTTCTTCTGTTCTCTTGTGTATCTGCTCCAATCAGGCTTTTGTCTCCTACACTCCACCTAAAGGCTTTGATCAAAAACATTACTAATTTAAGTGAGACAAAGACTCTCTTTGTTTGAAGGATTTTAGCAGAGTCCTGAGAAGTGTTTTTTTCTTTAGCAATAAAGGGAAGATAAGGAAATTTTATAGTTCTTTTGGCTTAAGAGAAAGAACCCCAATTTTGTGTAAGATTTTGGAAAATAGATATGATATTTTTAATGTTATTACCATGGCAGAAAATTATCAGAATAATGAAAAAAGGGTTGTAGAGTTTAGGTTTTTAACAATATTTCTCAGAATATTAGAAATCATCTCTTCAATATATTTGTATACTTCTTATATAGTTTTATAAATAATACTTCAAGGGCAATTTTATAGCATCAGGAAAAACACAGTTATTCATACAAGACTCCACTTAGGACAAGAAAGTAAGATGAATCCTTTTGTGAATATTTTCAAGTAACTACCTTAGTTTTATGATGCAGAATACTGTTTGCTTTCCTGTTCTTCTAGGGAAAGAGAACATTCTCTCATCATCTTTGATATTGTTTTCACCATCATTTGAGAGGGCTCAGTTTCAAGGGTAAATACTAAAATTAACATAATTTGAACTAAAGGAAAAGGCAGGCCTAAGGATAATTAAATGTATAATATTGAGGAATAAGGAGTAAAAGATAATTTTGTTACAGTCATTGAAGACGTGAAGTGTTAATCACTCAGTCAAGTCTGACTCTTTTTTGACCCCATGGACTGTAGCCTGCCAGGTTCCTCTGTTGATGGAATTTTCCATACAAGAATACTGGAGTGGATTGCATTTCTTCCTCCAGGGGATCGTCCCAACCCAGGGATTG
The DNA here is from genome assembly GCA_006410615.1 of Neotragus moschatus. Classification (NCBI taxonomy): domain Eukaryota; kingdom Metazoa; phylum Chordata; class Mammalia; order Artiodactyla; family Bovidae; genus Neotragus; species Neotragus moschatus. The sequence goes on from SJYA01001022.1 coordinate 1,038,521, forward strand.
AATCCAGGTCTCCTCCACTGGAGGCAGGTTCTTTACCATCTGAGCCACCAGGGAAGCTCTGCTGATATAGTCACTCATAAGCTTTAAATGTCAGTCTAAGGTCAGTTACTAGTCCTTTCCTGATCCATCAGCAGCATCCTGGGTAGGAAAGATCCCCTGGAGAAGGAAATGGCAACCCATTCCAGTATTTTTGCCTGGGAAATCCCATGGACAGAGGACCTGGTGGATAATACCCCATGGAATCTTAAAAGATACACAACTTAGTGACTAAACAACCTTAATTTTCTTCCTTTTTGTAGTTCTCATTTTAGTATNTGTGTGTGTATATATATATATATATATATATATGAGTCTTTAGGATTTTCTATATACAAAATCGTGTCTGCAAATAGGGACTATTTTGTTTCCTTTCTAATTCTCTTTGAATTCTCTAGTTAGGACTTCCAGTACTATGTTAATAGCCATAGAGACAAGGGCCTTTGAAGCGTAGGTAAGTGCACCCTTGTTTTATTCCTTTTCATTCCTCTGTCATGCTTTTCCTTGATAGAGGAAAAGCGTTTCATCTGTCTTTACTGACTATGATGTTTGCTGAAGATTTGTCTTTAATAGCTCCCATTATGTTTAGATGTATTTCTTCTATGCCAAATTTAAGTTTTTTGTTTTTTTTTTTTTTAAACCATGAATAGATGCAGAAATTAGTCAAATGCTTTTTCTGTACCTATTGAGGTGATCATATGATTTTTTTCTTTCACTTTTTTAATGTATCACATTGATTTGTGTTCATTAAACCATCCTTGCATCCCAGGGATAACTTCATCTTAATTATGAAGAATGATATTTGCTATTGAATTCAGTTTTTTAGTATTTCATTGAGAACTTTTATACCAGGGATACTGGAATTTAGTTTTCTTTGGTAGTAGTGTCCTTTTCTGGTTTTTGCATCAGGATAATGCTGGTCTTGTAAAATGGATTTAGTAGTGTTCCTTCATGTTCAATCATTTGGAAGACTAAGAAAAATTAATATTAATTCTTTTTCAAATGTTTGAAAAAGAAACTGAAACCATCTCTCTTTTCCTGGACTTTTTTCCTTGGGAAATTTTTGATTACAGGTTTCACACTTTCTACTTCTTCCTTATTTAGTCTTGTTGCTGCTAAGTCACTTCAGTCGTGTCCAACTCTGTGCGACCCCATGGATTGCAGCCCACCAGGCTCCCCCGTCCCTGGGATTCTCCAGGCAAGAACACTGGAGTGGGTTGCCATTTCCTGCTCCAATGCGTGAAAGTGAAAAGTGAAAGTGAAGTCATTCAGTTGTGTCTGACTCTTCGCAACCCCATGGACTGCAGCCTACTAGGCTCCTCTGTCCATGGGATTTTCCAGGCAAGAGTACTGGAGTGGGGTACCATCACCTTCTCCGATTTAGTCTTGTTAAGTTTTATATTTCTAATAATTTTAAAATTTCTTCTAGATTGTCCAGTTGGTTAGTGTATAGTTTTTCATCATAGTCTGTTATGATTTTTTCAATTTCTGTAGTATCACTTTTAATGTCTCTATTTTTTAAAACTTGTTTGCTGATGTAAGGCCTTTCTTTTTTACCCCTTGGTTAGTCTAGCTAAGGGTTTGTCAATCTTGTTTACCTTTTTGGAGAATGAACTCTTAGTTTGGCTAATATTTTCTCTTATTTTTCTGTTCTGTTGCATTTATTTTTGCTCCAATTTTTATTTCTTCTGCTAGCTTTGGACTCAGTTTGATCATTTTCTAGTTTCTTAAAGTTAAGTTGCTTAGTTGCTAGCTTCTTAATGTAGATATTTATTGTTATGAGCTTTCCTCTAATAATTGCTTTTGATGTAGCCACATGTTCTGGTATGTGGTATTTTCATTTTCATGTCTTGAGAAACTTTTGAATTGCCCCTTCAATTTCTTCTTTTATACTTTGGTTGTTCAGGAGAGTGTTATTTAATTTATATGTGTTCGTAGATTTTCCAGTTTTCTTGTTACTGATTTATAGTTTCATGCCACTGTGGTCAGAGAAGATCCTTGTTATTATTTCAACTTTTTGAGTTTGCTAAGACTTGTTTCATGGCCTAACATATGGTCTATTTTAGAAAACGTTCCCTGTGTGCTTGAGAAGAATGTATATTCAGCTGTTATTGGGTAGAATGTCTTTTATGTGTCTGTTGGGACCATTTTGTCTAGAGTAGTGCTCAAATCCCACTGTTTCCTTATTGATTCTCTGCCTGGATGATGCATCCATTGTTGAGAGTAGGGTACTTAAGTCCCCACTTATTTCTATATTACTATTTACTTCTCCTTTTAGCTCTGTTATTTCTTGCTTTCTGCATTTAGGTGCTCCAATGTTGGGTGTATAAACACATAAAAGTTATATCTTCTTGATGTATTGGTACTTTATTGTACAATGTATCTTTGCACAGTACTTTACTGTATCTTTTTACCATTTTTATTTGTCTGGTACAAGTATGTTCACCCCTACTTTTTTGGTTAACATTGCTTGAAATGTCTTTGAAATCATCTTTTCACCCTCAGGCTGTGTATGTTTTTCAGGCTAAGTCAGTATGGCAGCATATTATTGAATCTTGTTCTTTAATTCATTCAGCCATTCTGTGTCTTTAATTTGTTTGTTTAAAGTAATTATTGATTGGTAAGAACTTACTGTTGCCATTTTGTTAATTGTTTTCTGGTTGCTTTATAGTTTTGCTTATTATTTTATATCCTGTTATATTTTTTTGTGTTTTTATATCTTTTGATAGCAGTATGTTTTATTTCCGTATCATGTTCTTTTGTGTAAGTACTACAGAATTTTCCCTTGTGGTTTCTGTGAGGATTACATAAAAAATATAAAACTTACAACATTCTACTTAAAACTGACAACTTGGACAGAATTTTAAAATTTTATACATCTACTTCTCCACTTCACAATTTAGATTATTACAGGTATAATTTATATGACATAAAATATGTAATTAATAACAGGTTATTATAGTTATGGTTATTTTTGCTGTTCTTTTTTTGACTTTTAAACTAGAGTTGTAAGTGAATTATGCACCACTATTAGCATATTGCAATATCTAACTATGACTATTTTTACCATTACAAGTAATATTTACAGTACATTTTAATATTTTTATAATGCTAATTAGCATTCTTTTACTTCCGCTCAGAGAAATTCCTTTAACATTTCTTATAAGTTATGCCTGGTGGTAATGAACTTCATCAGCTTTTGTTTGTTTGGGAAATTCTTTATTCCTCCCTTGTTTCTGAAGGACAGCTTCAGTGGGTTTGGAATTCTTGGTGGCTATTATTTTCTTTCAATATTTTGAATATGTCAGAATTTCATCCCATTCTCTCCTGGCCTGAAAACTTTCTGTTGAAAAATCTGCTTGTAGTCTTATGGAAGTTCTCTTGTATGTGAAATGAAGTGAAGAAGTGAAGAGAAGTCACTCAGTCGTGTCCAACTCTTTGTGACCCCATGGACTGTAGCTCACCAGGCTCCTCAGTCCATGGGATTTTCCAGGCATGAATGGAGTGGGTTGCCATTTCCTTCTCCAGGGGATCTTCCCGACTCAGGGATCAAACCCAGGTCTCCCGTATTGTAGGCAGACACTTTACCGTCCAAGCTACCAGGGAAGCCCTCTTTCGTGTGTAGCTTCTCTCTTTTCTCTTGTTTCTCTTAGCAGTCTAGGTGTCTTTGACTTATAACAATTTAATTATAATGTGTCTCAGTGTAGCCCTACTCAGGTTCGACCTCTTTGGGGTCCCCTGGGCCTCATGGATCTAGATGTCTATGTCTCTCTCCAGGTTTGTGAAAATTACAGCCATTATTGCTTTAAACAGGCCTTCTGACCCTTTTTCTTTTGCTTCTTCTCTTGAAATTCTTATTATGTCAAAACTGATTTTCATTTTGTCTTATAATCTCCAAAGACTTTCTATACTCTTTTTCATTCTTTGTCCTTTTGCTTCTTTGATTAGGTAATTTCCAATATCCTGGCTTAGTTATGACAGATTCTTTCTTCTGCATGGCCAAGTCTCCTTTTGAAGCTCTTTACCGACTTCTTCAACTCCCTTATTGTATTTTTCATGTCTATATTTTTAGATTTTACTTTTTTATGGTTACTATTTACTTGTCAAACTTCTCATTTTGTTTATGCATTTTTCTCCCTTAATTTGTTGTTTGTGTTTTTTTATTATTCACAAAACTTAAAAAATTATTCTGACTTCTTTGTCTAATAATATATATCTCTATTTCTTCAGGGTCAGTTATTGGAGCTTTATTAGCATCCTATGGTGGTGTCATATTTCCCTGAATTTTTTGTGATCCTTGAGTCTTTATATTGGTATCTATGCACTTCAGTAATTGGGTTCCTCTTCCATACTTGACAGGTTTGCTTTAGCAGAGACAGTTCTTCACCAGTCAACTCAGTTTGGATTTCTGGATGTGTGCATTGCAAATGTCTTTGGCATGTGGAGTCACTATTATGGTCTATTTTGGGGCAAGGCAACTGTTTGAACTCTGAAAATGGGCATAAGGATGCTTGCCACTGGCTGAGAATGGTTGGATAGGATTGCTGACCTACTACTCAAGTGAGGCTGAGAGTCTGCAATAGCCTGGATCCTCTGGTCAGGCTTACTGTATGTTCTGAATTGGGAACTACATTCAGTATTAAATGGAGCTATGAATTTACTCTCCTTCCTTGACAGGGCAACAACACAGGACCCAGGGACTATATAGCTCATTATTTGGGCATCTGGGTCAGGCTAGAGTGTGCACTGAATTCCCTGGTCAAATGAGATCACTAGTTTTATTCTGTGGATGGGAGAAACCATGGACTGTGCTCAAGTTTTATGATACATAGAGCTGTTCAATGGGCTATGCAGCTTTTTGTGTTCTCTGGTTAAGTTCTCTGGCCAGAAAGGCTTAAGCAATGTTTTCTTCAGCAATGAGTGAGATTTCCTCTTTAAGTGTAGCAAGATAAGCAGTTCTAAAGCTGAGAAAGCTTTCTTTCTTGTCTTACTCTAGCTGGCTATTGGCTCTGCCTGCCCACCTCTCAGCTCAAGTACTGCTGACTGTGTGGCAACTAGGAGTTTCCTTCCAGTCATTCTGGTTAGAAGACATTCTCTGTAGCCGGTGGGGATGTGACTCAGTCCCTCGACTGGCATGGGCAATTGAGGCTTTTGTGCCAGCAAATTTCCATACTTGAGGATTTGAATCAGGTAGAGTTCCCTGGTGAGAGTATACCCCAACTTGGTTCTACAGATGAACTAAGCTGCTCACTGAGGCTGCTACTTGGGCCCTGATAGTATAAACTTGGTCTACCAAGATCCATGTGCTGATCATTGCAAGCCCTTCTCTCTTTCCCATCACACTCAGATTCTAAATGGTTAATTCCCCCATATTCCTCCACAATCTCTGGTGTGAGATCAGAATAGGGACTCTCACAAACTGACCTACAGTGTTGGGTGGTGGGGGTGTTGCTGTTTGTCCCTCCAGAGTCTCTTTCTATTGGAAGCTCAAGGGAGACATCTCCCTGTGGTGCTATGCTGGCATTGTGGGAAGGGCAAGGCTACCAACGTATATCCATCTTTCTTACTAGACCAGTCTGTCTGTGCTCTATGATGCAAGAAGTGCTTCAACCTTACCTTTGTGTTTTAGGATTCTTTCAGGGGTGTTGTGTTCTTGAATAGTTGTTAGCATGTATTCTTGTGAGGAAGTGTGAAGTCAAGAACAACTTATATTGCCACCTTGGTGATGTCACTCCCTGCCAGCTTTATTTTTGACTAGACTTTTGCCGGGAGCCAGAACGAGGAGTCCCACCTGTGGCAGAGGTCATGAGGTTAAGGGGTCCAACAGGCAAAGGTGAGTCAGGCCTTAAGGGAGCCTCGCTGAGTTTTCTTGAACATCTATCCCCAAAACCGGAGTCTGCCTGCCGTACTGCATTATGCTTTTCGCTTACGCTTCTGACATTAACAGGGGCTGTCCCCCACCACCTTCCTCTAAAAAAAGTTAACTTAGAGCTCCAATTGACAGTCTCCTGCATGTAAAAGAATGTTTCAGCTCAAACCCCTTTGATGGCTTTCTAACATACCTGACCAGTCTGTCTGGATTTTTACAATTATGCATGTGAATTGTTTACGGCCCCCAGCCACCAGAGGCACCAAGCTTAAAGTATCTTAAAGATATAGAGCCCCCTTTTTTAAAGAGCTGTGAATTATATTGGTAGAGGGTTTTCATTGTTGAGTTAATGACTGCTGCCAGGCCTCCATATTCTTTATATTTTAGGCACCTGAAGGATATTAATCAATGTAATTGAGATATAGAAAAAGGAATATAGTAGTTTTGATGTTAGCAACACTAGACTTCTGAGTTAATTAATTTTCTCTTTGTTATAAATCACTGTACTCCTCTTTCCTTGTTATAAATTGTTGTGTCCTTGCTAGGTAAAAGTGTAACTTTATTTAGTGCTTTCTGGAGTGGCACCAGACTTTGAGAAGAACAACACTTTTAAGGTAAATAAGTTTTCTGGTTAACAGACCCTTATCAGAAAAGGGCCATAAAATGTTAATTGGCCTCCTAGCCAGAAGATAATGTAAATCACCTGAGACACTTTGTATATGGAAAGATTTGCAGAAAGAAAGCCTGGTCTTGATAAGGGTCAGGGCTGCTGACCCTGCATAACTTTGTATTATCCATTGATCTCTATGTACAACCAAAAGTATAAAAAGGTTTCCTGGACAATAAAGGATGGGCCAGTTTCACAGACCAGCTTCTCGAACTGGTTTCCTGGAAATTTGGCTCCCCCCGTGTCGACTTTCTTTCTCTCTCTCTCTTTCCCTCTCCCTCCCTCTCCTTTTCAGGCTGATCCCTTGGAGCGTGAAGGCTCTCAGTCTACTTGTCTGGGCTTCTAAGACCCACACGAGAGGGAGCCCAAGGCAGGGCGCCCTCCGCTATTCAAGTGAGTGCCTGTGCCTAACATAGACGGTGCAAACCTTTTGTCTCGAGGTTTTATTAGCTCTCCACATAAACCAAGTTATTTAGCCTCTTTTCTCCACTAAATTTTCCTACTACACTATTCTTTCCTAATCTCTCTTATATTTCTAATTAAATACTTCTTTTCTAAGATGCCGATTCCATCTCCCCTTCGAATTCCCTGGATCCACCGCGGCTGGACCCCAGCAGACTTTCTGTATAGAGACTGGACTTGTCTCACTTACGTCACTACCTCCTAGAGTCCATTATCAAAACTGTCTCCTTCTTGTGTATTACCAAGAAACAGCCTGATCCTTTTAAAATAAGTCAAATCCCATTAGTCCTATACTCAAAGAATTTCAGTGTCATCTCATATTACTCAGGAGAAAATCTGAATTTCTAACCATAGTATATAAGCCCTACATAAACTTCTCCTCTACTCCATCCTTCCACATACCCCCATCTCTCTGATCTCATTTTCTATCTAATTTGTGCTTTTCTCTAAATACACTGATTCCTTTCCCCTTCCCCACCACCACGCATGTTTTTTTCTAACAGGCCACATACACATATACACACTCACCTAAAAGCCTTTCCCGCCTGGAATGCTGTTGACCCAGATATACGCCCTCACTTCATTCAGGTTCCTTCTGATATGTGACCATATCAGAGATTCCCATCAACAATGTCTAAATTGGAACTTCTACCTTTACTCTGCATTATTTTTCTCAGACTTTTTCACCACCTTACATATTACCGATATATGTGTTATTTCTGTATAGAGTAGAAATGTATACTTCATCAGACTGAAGATTTTCATTCACTACCATATTGCCAGCATCTTGAACAATGGTCCACATCAAATGCTCAAAATTTTGTTGAATGAATAGATTTTAAATAATACAAAGGCTCCGTATCTTGGTTTCAATTTGGAACATTTTTGGGCTTCTCAGGTGGTGCAGTGGTAAAGAATCCACCTGGCAAGAGATGAGGGTTTGACTGAGCAAATGAACACACATTGATATTTTTGTATATAGATCAAAACTGACTTTTACACTAACCACTTACATCATCAACACTTCGATTTTTCTATTAACACTTTACTGTGCTTGTTTTCATCACAAATCTATGTACCTATTTTCTCTGTTGTTGTTGAGTTGCTAAGTTGTGTCCGACTCTTGAGATCCCATTGACTGTAGCTCACTAGGCAACTCTATCCATGGGCTTTCCCAAGCAAGAATACTAGAGTGGATTACCATTTCCTTCTCCAGGGTATTTTTCCAACCCAGGAATGGAACCCAAGCCTCCTACATTGCAGGCAGATTCTTTACCACTCAGCCACCAGGAAGCCCATTTTTCTCTTTGGCCATCTATTAATCCATCTTATTTTTATACATCTTTCAGTGCAAACTAAAAACCTCTATACAATTCCCCTTAAATAATTCAGAATGCAATTTATTACCTGAAATCCTATATTTACTTAGTTTTTATTTTGATGTAAAACTTGTGCATAATTAAATGTATAAATCTGAAGTGCACATCAACTAAATTTTGACCTATGTAACTCAAACTCCTATTAGGATATAGAATATTACCATCATTCCAGAAAATTCTTTTATACTCTTCCCAGTCAATTCTCTATTTTCTATCCTGAGGCTACTAATGTTATGATTATGTTTTCCACTGTAGATTACTTTTAGAATTTCAAGTAAAAGGAATTACAGATGTCCTGTTTTCTGTAAGAACTCTTTCAGTCATATTTTGAGACTCATGGATATTATTATATGTATCAATAATGCTTTACTTTTTATTGCCAGTAGTATGAATACATGAGTGTTTACTCATTCTCATTCTGTTGAACACCTGGGTCTTTTTTCCTTCAGATCTTTTGAATAACCTTATTACGAATAAGGTTTCTATGCATATTAGAGGGAGTCTTTTTGTAAATATGTCTCTATTTTTCTTCAATAGATACCTAATAATGAAATTGCTATATGTTTTATTTTTATAAAAAATTACAAATAATTTTCCAAAGTGATTGTGTTGTGTACACTCCCATAAACAATATATGAGAGTTCCATTTTTCTAGATCTTTGTCATTATTTGTTATTTTCACTCTTTTAAATTTTAGCTGTTTTATTGAGGTTGTAATGGTGTATCATGGTTTCAGTTTTTATTTTCCTGCTGAGTAATGATGTTGAATCCTGTTTTCATGTGCACATTGGTTATTCATATTTTTTGCCAGGGGTCTATTTCAGATCTTTTGTCTATTCTGTATTGTTTGTCTTTTTATTATTCTAATCCATATATTAGCCATTAAATCTCTCTCTTTCAACAAAGGAAAACTTGATGTTTTTCTTTTTTTAGGAAGTACATGAAAAGATAGTTTTTTCCCTTATCTCCAGGGACGTATTTATATTTGCTCTTAAAACAGAGGCATCTTCTTTTCTTTTGTATTTATTTGTATAAATATAAAATAAGATGATTATTAAAAGGTTATACATCTTATGATAACCTACTTCCTGAGAAGATATCTACCACTGTTATAAAATCATATGAAATAAAAGGAAAGCATGTTACTAAGAACTAAAGATCTTTGAGAACAATGGAGAACTACATTGGAGAAATGCACATATGTGAGATTTTAGGCTAGTGTGAGTGTAGTCAGATAGTGCTTCCTGTAGCTGGGTTATGTATGTTAATAGCCTGATATGCTAGGCCACAGCCGCATTCCTCCACTCCACAGTGTTAAAAAAAAAAAAAAGTAAAAAATCATATATAACAATGAATCAAAACACTTGTCAACTATTTTAAGCTTTATGAAAAATGGAAAATGTTAACTTCTCTGAAAAGTTATTTGGAGGGAACTCCTTGCTTTGCAGGCAACTTAAGCATATGCTTAGTTTACCTAATGGTATTTAATACTGATACTGCCTGATTCCAGAATAATTAAAAGAAATGGGAGAGAAACCTAATAAGGGATATTTTAGAATTTATTTAAGAAATATTTCAGCCTTGATATATGCATAAATTCTTATACTTTAGAAGATGTCACCCTCTCTATTAAGGGCTACATACTCAACAGGTAGTCAGCTAGCATTAGAACTAATACCTCTTGAGGCTACTACAAGGGCTTTAGCTATTTCCATTCATGATACTCACCAAAGGGTTTGTTGTTAGCTTAGCAGATTGTAGACAAGGCTTTTGATAGGTGAAATTCACAGAATTATGATAGGTAGATTCTCCAGAACTCATGTAAAGACACTCTAACCCTTGAAGAGGTGAAATATAAGGATGTTGTAAACTCAGTCATTGATTCTCAAATAATTTTGAGTTCAATGCCAATTCAGCATTTTCTTGGACTTCTGCCGTTGACTAGGAGACTGTGTTTAGAGTGTATTATCAAAGTCTGTGTCTAGAGTATTGCCACAATTATTGTGCATGTACCATTCATGCAAAATGCTGCTGTAGCAGTAAAAGAACAAAGGGCTAGGCTACATTGTGTGGTTGCTTTGTTCTTATTGATAATAAATGTCCATTTATGTGACATAATTTTGTCAGACTTGCCTTGAATGTAACCTGGTAGGGAGACTGTGAGGAAGTGATCTGGTAATTATTAGTTGCCTTTAAATAGTAACATTTACCAAAAAGAACCTAAGATATACATATGACTAAATTGACTGTCAGTTTTACTGCACTTATTCTCTGACACTGATGTTCAAAATATGATCCTTGGTGTCTCTATCAAACACAGAATATTTTAGTGCAGAGCTTAAGAGTATAGAAGGACTGGGTTCCCAACTTCATCATTTACTAAATGTTTACTCTTAAGCAAGTTATTTGACTCAAAGTTCTTTCATTTTTCCCTCAACTGTAAAGACAGTGTTGGTACCTACCAGAGTTGATGTGGAAATTAAATGAATGATTCTTTAAAATCATTTTTAAAAGAATTTGTTAAAATGCAAGTATATATGACGTTGAAGAAGTGAAGTGAGAAGCTATTACTCTCTCCAATGTATTATGAGTTTTCACTTGAGTTCAGCTGCTCAGTCGTGTCTGACTCTGTGATCCCATGGACTGCAGCACACCTGGCTTCCCTGTCCGTCACCAACTCCTGGAGCTTGTCAAACTCATGTCCATCAAGTTGGTGATGCCATCAAACCATCTCATCCTTTGTTGTACCCTTTTCTTCCTGCCTTCAATCTTTCCCAGTATCAGAGTCTTTTCCAGTGACTCAGTTCTTTGCATCAGGTGGCCAAAGTATTGGAGTGTCAGCTACAGAATCAGTCCTTCCAATGAGTATTCAGGACTGATTTCCTTTAAGACTGGTTTGATCTCCTTGCTATCCAAGGGACTCTTAAGGGTCTTCTCCAACATCACAGTTCAAAAGCATCAATTCTTTGCTTCTCAGCTTTCTTTATAGTCAAACTCTCACATCCATACTCGACTACTTTCCAGTAACAATAACTTTGACTAGATGGACCTTTGTTGACAAAGTAATGTCTCTGCTTTTTAATATGCTGTCTAGGTTGGTCATAACTTTTCTTCCAAAAAGCAAGCATCTGTTAATTTCATGGCTGCAGTCACCATCTCTAGTGATTTTGGAGCCCAAGAAAATAGTTTCTCACAGTTTCCATTGTTTCTCCATCTATTTGCCATGAAGTGATAGGACTGGATGGGACTGGATGCCATGATATTTGTTTTCTGAATGTTGAGCTTTAAGTCCCTTTTTTCACTATCCTCTTTTACTTTCATCAAGAGGCTCTTTAGTTCTTCGTTTTCTGACATAAGGGTGGTGTAATCTGCGTATCTGAGGTTATTGATATTTCCCCCAGCAATCTTGATTAAAGCTTGTGCTTCATTCAGCCTGGCATTTTGCATGATGTACTCTGCATATAAGTTAAATAAGCAGGATGACAATATACAGCCTTGATATAGTCCTTTCCTGATTTGGAACCAGTCTGTCATTCCATGTCCAATTCTATCTGCTGCCTCTTGAGCTGCATACAGATTTCTCAGGAGGCAGGTAAGACAGTCCAGTATTTCCATCTCTTGAAGAATTTTCCACAGTTTGTTTTGATCCACACAGTCAAAGGCTTTGGCATAGTCAATAAAGCAGAAGTAGATGTCTTTCTGGAACCCTCTTGCTTTTTCAATGATGCAACAGATGTTGGCAATTTGATCTCTGGTTCCTCCTTTTCTAAATGCAGCTTGAACATCTGGAAGTTCATGGTTGACCTACTGTTGAAGCCTGGCTTGGAGAATTTTGAGCATTACTTTGCTAGCGTGTGAGATGAATTCAATTGTGCAGTAGTTTGAAAATTCTTNCTTTCTGGAACCCTCTTGCTTTTTCAATGATGCAACAGATGTTGGCAATTTGATCTCTGGTTCCTCCTTTTCTAAATGCAGCTTGAACATCTGGAAGTTCATGGTTGACCTACTGTTGAAGCCTGGCTTGGAGAATTTTGAGCATTACTTTGCTAGCGTGTGAGATGAATTCAATTGTGCAGTAGTTTGAAAATTCTTTGGCATTGTCTTTCTTTGGGATTGGAATGAAAACTGACCTTTTCCAGTCCTGTGACCAATGCTAAATTTTCAAATTTGCTAGCACATTGAGTACAGCACTTTCACAGCATCATCGTTGAGGATTTGAAATAGTTCAACTGGAATTCCGTCGCCCCTGCTAACTTTGTTCATAGTGATGCTTCCTAGGCCCACTTGACTCTGCATTCAGGATGTCTGGCTCTAGGTGAGTGATCATATCATTGTGGTTGTCTGGGTCATGAAGATCTTTTTTGTATAATTCTTCTGTTTAAACTTGCCACATCTTCTTAATATTTTCTCCTTCTGTTAGGTCCATACCCTTTCTATACTTTATTGAGCCAATCTTTGCATGAAATGTTCCCTTAATATCTCTAATTTTCTTGAAGAGATCTCTAGTCTTTCCCATTTTGCTGTTTTCCTCTATTTCTTGGCATTGATCAATGAGGAAGGCTTTTTTGTCTCTCCTTGCTATTCTTTGGAACTCTGCATTGTGATGGGTACATCTTTCCTTTTCTCCTTTGCCTTTTGCTTCTCTTCTTTTCTAAGCTATTTGTAAAGCCTCCTCAGAGAGCCATTTTGCTTTTTTTTTTTTTTTCATTTCTTTTTCTTGGGATGGTCTTGATTACTACCTCCTATACAGTATTGTGGACCTCCATCCATAGTTCTTCAGGCACTGTCAATCAGTTCTAGTCCCTTGAATCCATTTGTCACCTCCACTGTGTGATCGTAAGGGAATTGATTCAGGTCATATGTGAATAGTCTAGTGGTTTTCCCTACTTTCTTTAATTTAAGTCTGTATTTTGCAATGAGGAATTCATGATCTGAGCCACAGTCAACTCCTGGTCTTGTTTTTGCTGACTGTACAGAGCTTCTCCATCTCTGCAAAGAATATAATCAATCTGATTTCAGTATTTATCATTTGGTGATGTCCAGGTATAGAGTCTTCTCTTCTGTGGTTGGAAGAAGGTATTTGCTATGACCATTGTGTTCTCTTGGCAAAATTCTATTCGCCTTTGCCCTGCTTCACTCTGTACTCCAATTCCAGATTTGCCTGTTACTCCAGGTATCTCTTGACTTCTTACTTTTGCATTCCAGTCCTCTATAATGAAAAAGACATCTTTTTTGGGTAGTAGTTCTAGAAGGTCTTGTAGGTCTTCATGGAATCATTCAACTTCAGCCTCTTCAGCATTACTAGTCAGGATATAGACTTAGATTACTGTGATATTGAATGGTTTGCCTTGGAAATGAACAGAGATCATTGTGTCATTTTTTATATTCCATCCAAGTACTGCATTTCGGACTCTTTTGTTGACAGTGATGGCTCCTCCATTTCTTCTAAGGGATTCTTGCCCGTAGTAGTAGTTATAGTGGTTGTCTGAGTTAAATTCACCCATTCCAGTCCATTTTAGTTCGCTGATACCTAAAATGTCGATGTTCACTCTTGCCATCTCCTGTTTGACCACATCCAATTTACCTTGATTCATGGACCTAACATTCCAGGTTTCTATGTAATACTGTTCTTCACAGCAGCGGGCTTTTCCTCCATCACCAATCACATCCACAACTGGGCATTGTTTCCGCTTTGACTTTNTTCACTCTTGCCATCTCCTGTTTGACCACATCCAATTTACCTTGATTCATGGACCTAACATTCCAGGTTTCTATGTAATACTGTTCTTCACAGCAGCGGGCTTTTCCTCCATCACCAATCACATCCACAACTGGGCATTGTTTCCGCTTTGACTTTGTCTCTTTATTCTTTCTGGAGTTATTTTTCCACTCTTCTCCAGTAGTATATTGGGCACCTACCAACCTGGGGAAGTCATCTTTCAGTGTCATATCTTTTTGCCTTTTCATAGTGTTCCTGGGGTTCTCAAGGCAATACTGAATTGGTTTGCCATTCCCTTCTCCAGTGGACTACATTTTGTCAGAACTTTCTACCATGACCCATCCATCTTTGTAGGAGACAGGATACTTGTTGAACGGGTCTCAACACATCTTGGGTGGCCTTACACGGCACAGCTCATGGTTTCATTGAATTAGACAAGGCTGTGGTCCATGTGATCAGTTTGATTAGTTTCCTGTGATTGTGGTTTTCAGTCTCTGCCCTCTGATGAATAAGGATAAGGGGCTTATGGAAGCTTCCTGATGGGAGAGACTGCCTGGAGGGGAAACTGGGTCTTGTTCAGATGGACAGGGCCATGCTCAATAAATCTTTAATCCAATTTTCTGTTGATGGGCAGGGCTATATTCCCTCCATGTTGTTTGATGTGAGACCAAATTATGGTGGAGGTAATGGAGATAATGGCAACCTTCTTCAAAAGGTCCCATGCACACACTGCCACATTCAGTGTCCCTGACCCTGGAGTAGGGCACCTCCAACTCATGTCTCTGCCAGAGACTCCTGGACACTCACAGGCAAGTCTGGGAAACATAAATAGACTATATGGGATTTCTTTCTTAAAGCTTTCATAGAATGAAATAGAAACATATTTCTTGACCTTAACAAATGATAAAAGATGTCTGTATTTGAAATCATTGAAAGTGCTCAGTATGCTGTATATCTGAAACTGATTAAGTATTGTTTAATTCAAAAAGTGCTTGAGATTCTATGGCCCACAAGCTAGAGAGCAAAACAAAAATGAATGATAGTGAAACATAGTTTCCCCTCCCTGACATTTAAAAGTTATTTTCATCTCTGCTTATAAGCAGAGTCAACAAAAGGGGGAGTTGAATGGAAATAGTTTTAGCTGGTTATTAAATATATTAGTTGAAGGAAATGTATTGAATTTGAAAATAATACAAATCCAGAATGTTAATGCTATGTCAAGCTGCCTGCTTAGATTGTATATATTTATTTGTTAGCACTTCATCTCATATCCAAGAGAATTTTCAATCATACATGCAGCTATTAAGGGACTAGGTTGAATACTTTTGAGGTTAAGATAGCTAATAGCTTTGTAGAATTTTCATATAACATTTTGGGAGACATATCAAAAGGATGTGTTCATTCCCTTTTTCTTTTTTTAGTATTTATTTATTTGGCTGCTCCTGGTCTTGGTTGTGGCATGCTAACTCTTACTTGTGGCATGTTGGGATATAGTTCCCTGACAAGGGATCGAATTTGAGCCCCCTGCATTGGGAGCACAGAGTCTTAGCCACTGGGCCACCAGGGAAGACCTTTTTCTTTCTTTCTTGAGACTTAAATATGTACTATTTGGGGGGAAGTTACAGTGCATAGCCCTTAGTCTGATTTATATTGGTGGAAGTTCATACATTCCTGGGGCTTCCTAGGTGATGCAGTGATAAACAATACATCTGCCAATGCAGCAGATGTGGGTTTGATCCCTGGGCAGGGAAGATCCCCTAGTGTAGGAAATGGCAACCCACTCTAGTATTCTTGCTTTAAAAATTCCATGGATCGAGGAGCCTGGCGAGCCACAGTCCATGGGGTCGCAAAGAGTCCGACACAGCTGAGCAACTGAGCCCATACATTCCTAGACTTAGAACTTTACAAATATTTTAGTGTTCAAAGCTGAACCTGGAATATGAGGCTGTGATGCAATGAAGATGTAAATAGCTGCGTAAATCCTTTAATTTCCCATAGCACACAGTTTTATCATCTTCTTCTAATCCATTTGGGTAATAACTTTTGCAGGTTTTATGCTTCATTTTATAGATGAGAAAAATAAGGTTCATGGACATTTTATAGCCTATGCGGCATCTTAGGACTTGCTTGTAGTGGAGTAGGTTGTATGCATTTGTTATTGGAGATATAACCTGAACTTTCAGTGATATTCCTGTGGTGCTGAAAGAATATGAAGAACATTTAGTCTCTTTCAGGGTCAATCATTTGAAGGCTTGTTCTCTGGCAGGAATTTGTTACAGTTTAGGAAATGAGTTAAGCAGATAGCTGTATAAAGAGTGAGTCCATGTTCTTTAGTGAGAGGACTAAATACACAACTATGAAAGCAACAAGGTCGTGGCCCTGCTGGAAATGCTCCAAAGACTTTCTACCACACTTACAAAAATATATATAAACCCTGTGATATCCTATGAGAGCTCGGATGACTTGGCCCTGCTTATTTGTAACCCCATTCATACTACTCTTTCCCTGATTCATTTCCCTTTAGCCATATGAGCCTCCAATAATTTCAAAGGGGCCATGTCTGTCCCTGCTTTAGATCCATTGCAGTAGTTGTTCCTTTGCTAGGATTGTTCTTTCTCGAGGCATTTGCATGGCAGATTCCCTTTTGTCACTCAGGATTCATCTTGAATGTAACCCCTTTAAAGAGGCCTTAGTTTCCCAACTTTAGAAAGTGACACAGCCCTTTCCTACTGCCTCCTCTAGTCACTCCACATTACATCCTCCCATTTCCTTTGCTATGTAGTACTTTCTATCAAACCCTTGGTTTATTTGATCGCTTGAATTTTTCTTTGCCTTTCCCTTCCTCTAGAAGGTAGAAGTATAAGGGCAGGGAACTCGACTTTCTTATTCACTACTTTATGTCTCAAATTTAGAATAGCACGTGGCACATAATAGGTACCCCAAAAATAGTTTTGATTGAATAAATTAATATGGAAAACTATGGCCATAGGGAGAAGGGACATATGCTATTGGNAGTCTTTAAATCATTTTGAGGTTTTCTTGTTAAATATTAGTTAACCACATATGTGGGGGTTTGTTTCTGGATTTTCTACTCTCCCTCACTGATCTATGTGTTTATTATATCAGTACTATACTATTTTAATTTGTTACATACATTGAAGCCAGGAAATATGATGCTTTTGACTTTGTTTTTAGGATTGCTTTGACTATTCAAGATCTTTTGTGGTTTCAATCACATTTTAAAATTGTAATTTCAATTTCTGTGAGAAATTTCATTGGAATCTTGGTAGAGATTGCATTAACTTTACAGATAGCTTGGATAGTCTGGTCATTTTAACAATATTGATTATTCTAGCCTATGACTGTGTAATATATTCCCATTTGTGTCTTCTTCAATTTCTTTTAGCAAAGTCTTACAGCTTTTATTGTAGAGAGCTTTCAGTTCTTTGGGGAAATTTTTCCCTAGGTAGTTTGTTGTTTCTGATATAATTGTGACTGAAATAGCTTTGTTTTATAGTTGTTTCATTGTTAGTGTATGGAAGCATAAATATTNTTGTGTCTTCTTCAATTTCTTTTAGCAAAGTCTTACAGCTTTTATTGTAGAGAGCTTTCAGTTCTTTGGGGAAATTTTTCCCTAGGTAGTTTGTTGTTTCTGATATAATTGTGACTGAAATAGCTTTGTTTTATAGTTGTTTCATTGTTAGTGTATAGAAGCATAAATATTTTCTGTATGTTGATGTTATCATTTATTGCCATTACAACCAGATATCTTCTGTACTTTCATAGACTGAACTCTTGGAAATTTTTCATTTTCTCTGACATTAAGGTCAATTTTGCACACAATATTTTGTATTCCAAGTAAATTAAATGAAGTAACACTACTCTAAACTTTCCTATTAGTATATTTTGTCTGCTTATTTTAGAATTTATTTTGAAACAATCTCTTTTAGATACTTTTGCCTTTTTTTTTTTTTGAGTAAATTCTGAAGCTTTCAGATTTTTTTTTCTACTTCTCCCAAGGTGTCAGAATGTTTATGTGATATTGTGGCAATGAGAAAGCTTTCTTAGATTTCAGAATGCTCTTTCCATAGTCTATGTTCGAGGAAGGCCAGTGTATTGCAATACCTGGCTGGTGTTTGGTATTCCTGTAATGGGGGCCTAAGTTTTCACTTTTTTCAGTTTAAAATTTTATTGAACAACAGCACCATTGTGTTATCTTTTTGTTTTTTTGGGAATAAATGCTCCGTCACTGAATCCCAAACATAATATTTAAGTAAATCAAGTTCTGTACCTTATTTTATATATTATAATTTCTTCAGATCTCATTACCTACAGAAATATTTATGGAATAGAAATGAAATCATGAAGGAGAAATGAGTATTATTTTCACAGTTTATTGAGGAATCTTTTAAACAGTGATACTGATAAGGAATCAAGTAGATAAAAAATGAGAAAGGCTTTTAGAAATGCATACTCATAGAAAAATATGCTTTGTAGGTAAATTATGAATAAAATAGTTGATGAATCAGTGTCATAAGTAAAAAATTTTAAAATAAAAAGATTTACTCCCTATTCTCATTATTAAATTCTGCAGTCATTGAAAGCAGTAGGACCTGATAAACCATTTAAAATGAAGGGCTTATTAGTGGTTTTAGGGACTTGGGTAGGGGATAATGTTGATTTTCCAGTCTATTTTCTGTGAAGTTTCTCAGAACATTTCCAAAGAGACTGATTCTAAAGCAGCTGGGCAGGAAGAAGATATTATGTGGACCAGCAAGCATCAATATTATTTGATAAGACATGCAATAATCAGTAGTGAGTGCTGCACTCCAAAAGAGATCTGCAGTTAGCAAGTGGACATGGCCTAAAATTTGATCCCAAGATTATACTGTTTCTATCTTTTACCTCAAAGAATACTTCAAGTTGTTATAATAATAATAACAAAATATGTAATTATAGTAAGTAATGCAACTTTTTATTTAGTGCTCAGTATACAGCATCTAACATGCTAGACTCTTTGTGTTAATTACCTCATTTAATTCTAACAATAGTCTTACGAAGCTGGTACAATTTTTAGTGACCAACTTATCAAAGAAGAAATTTAAGATCAAGATAACAATAAAATTTAGAACCAGGATTTGTCTCCTGTGATCTGACTCCATTGTTCATGCTCTTAATCATTACCACATTTTTGTAGCTGAAATTTTATTGAGATCATTGTAGACTGACATACAGCTTTAAGAAATTATTAATATTCACCCACTTATACTCACTTGTGTGTGTTTGTGCATGTGTTTGTGTGTGTGTTACATAATACCACAAGTGTCTTTGTCAGTTTGGGCTGCTATAATGAAAATACTCCAGAATGGATGGCTTAAATATTTCTCAGATTTTGGGGCTGAAAAGTTCAACATCGAGGTGCTGGGAGGTTTTGTATGGCCATCTTCTGCTTCATCTTCACATAGCAGAGAGAGGGAGTGCTGGGCTTTTTAATCCTCTTGGAAGGGCACCACGGGCTTCCCTGGTAGCTCAGCGGTAAAAAATTTTCCTGCAATGCAGAACGTGTGGCTTTGATCCTTGGGTGGAGAATATCCCCTGGAGGAGGACTTGGCAACCCTTGCCAGTATTCCTGCTGGAGAATCCCATGGATAGAGGAGCCTGCTGGGCTATAGTCTGTGAAGGAAGCAACTGAGTACAGAGGAGCAGCAATCCCATCATGAAGGCTCCACCCCCATGATCTCATCAAAACATAATTAGTTCCTAAAAGCCCCATCACTGAATACTAGGAATACTGAGGATTAAACATCAACTGTGGATTTTGGTTAAGAACACTAACATTCAGTCAATAGCAATAAAGATCTTGATATATGTACAGTGATATCTCACTGTGGTTTTACTCTGCAACTTTTTATTGGATGTTGACATGGAATAATCTTTTGATATGCTACTTGCTTTCTGTATATCCTTTTTAGCAAAATGTCTGTTCATGTCTTTTTCCAGTTTTCTAGTTGGATTATCACTGAATTTTGGGAGATTTTATATTTTTAAATATTAATCATTTATGGTTTATAAATATTTTCTCTCAGTCTGTAGCTTTTCTTTCATCATCTTCATGTGAACTTTTAGAGTCAAATTTTTCAATTTTGAAAAAATATGTTAGTTTTTCCTTTTGTGGATTGTCCTTTAATAAAAAGGACATAAGGAATAAAAAAACATAAGCTATTTGCCTAGCAAAACATACTTAAGATTTTCTCCTGTGTTTTTTCCTTATAGTTTAGTTTTTGCATTTAAGTCTGTGTTCCTCTTGTGTTAATTATTGTGAGTTGTGACATTTAGGTCAGAAGTCTATTTTTTGCCTGGGGAAATCCCTTATTTATGGTCATACCATGTGGCATGTGGAATTTTAATTCCCCAACCAGGGATCGAACCGGAACCACCCACATTGGAAGGTGTACCCACTGTACCACTGGGGAAATTCACAGAGGGCCTTCCTTTGATGCCACCTTTAGAATGACTGCTGAGTGTGGGGCCTGCATGACACAGGGACAAATCACTCTTGGAGTTACTGAACCCTAATCCATGCTGTTCATGTCACTACCTCTTTTGTTTCTGGCCCAAAGTAATCAAAATTCATCTTCCCGTATGCTCATTTCTCTAGTGCTTTTCCCACTCCTTTGGTAAACCTGCTTGGATCAAACACCTGCATAAATCATGTGATTTATCTGTGCTTTTAGATTGGAGAACATATATACAGCAGCCATTTTACTTTACTTGCTTTAAGTTTATAACATGTAGTCTTGTCTGTTTTTAAGTATAGTACTTGTCTTTAGACAGAAGAAGTTATTTTGAATATTTTTGCCATGATCATAAAGTTTCGTGGAATCAGAATATAAAGAGAAGGATCTGTTTTACAAGCTTTGAGTAAGAGAGATAAATAATCCCCTACATCTTATTTATATTCCCTGCATGGTTATACATGGTTAACAAAAGCCTTCACCCGTAATGGTATTGGTTAAGCTTTGCTGGATGAGCTCTGTTGGTAAGTGAATCAGTTAATTTTGATTCTCATTTGGAAGCATAAATAATTCATGTGAGTGAAAATGTGAAATTCTTCTGGCAACCTGACAAAAAGCAGATTACGATAAACTGTTATTCTTTGTTATAACTCCCTAAACACGGGAGTTCTTTGCCTGTGGAACTATCAATATCATAGCTAAATTGCTAACATTTTTGTGAACTTGCCTCTGTTAGGATTTTTGGCCATGGGCCTAAATTAAAAGCAGATTTGTTCTCACTTATTTCCCATGCTCAGATTACTTACAATCTGATTCACTTGTTAATTTTCCTTTTCACCCTTGACTTGTCTGGGTAAAACAATCTCTGAAGCAGAAACAAATAGCCAAAAATTAAAAGCTGAACTTCAGAATTGGTGACTTGTCTTTTAGACTTGGGAAAGGCCTGAGCAACGCACTTCAAGTTACTGGGTCATTATCTCTGCACCTAATCTGCCTTGATTATCACACATTATCCCTCCACCTGCAGAATGGGGTTCTTTGTCTACAAAGACTAGCCTGCATGTGGTTGTATAGCATTCTTCTTGGTTATCTTCTCTCTAGTGACACTTTCTACAAAACTCTTTGATATTCTCAATCAAAAACAAAGCTCTTATTTTCAGGAAACATGGAGGTTTCAGTGACAAGAAGATCCCTGCTTATCACAGATACCTGGAACAGAATTTCTCTATGTTTTATGAATAAATCAACCAAGTATATTTGTCTAATAGAGTCTGGTCAAGGTAGTCTCAACTTTCACTCACTGATGAACTCTTTTTGGTCTCCTCTTACTTTTCTCTCTGCCTTAAAAAAAAAAAATGAATTTATAGATTCAGTCCTGAATAGGGACATCTTGACAAGGAAGTTTCGAGATGATTTTCCCATTATAACATAAATTTCTGATTCCACTTTTTACCCTTCTCAGCTTCAGCGTAATTGACAGATGAAAACATTTAGTTACATCCTACCTAATTGCTAATGGGTAACTTTAAACTTGTAATCATGTTTAATAGAATATGCCATCAGGTATAATAAAATGCAGTAGGATCTTCTATTAGAAACTGAGTTTGGCAGTTTTTCAAATGACACACAATCCAAAAGAAATTAAAAGAAAATATACTCTTTAAAGGAAACCAAGTAAACCTAACTGCAGCCATGAAATTAAAAGACACTTACTCCTTGGAAGAAAAATTATGATCAACCTAGATTGCATATTCAAAAGCAGAGACATTACTTTGCCGACTAAGGTCTGTTTAGTCAAGGCTATGGTTTTTCCAGTAGTCATGTATGGATGTGAGAGTTGGGCTGTGAAGAAGGCTGAGTGCCGAAGAATCGATGCTTTTGAACTGTGGTGTTGGAGAAGACTCTTGAGAGTGCCTTGGACTGCAAGGAGATCCAACCAGTCCATTCTGAAGGAGATCAGCCCTGGGATTTCTTTGGAAGGAATGATGCTAAAGCTGAAGCTCCAGTACTTTGGCCACCTCATGGGATGAGTTGACTCATTGGAAAAGATTCTGATGCTGGGAGGGATTGAGGGCAGGAGGAGAAGGGGATGACAGAGGATGAGATGGCTGGATGGCATCACTGACTCGATGGACATGAGTCTGAGTGAACTCCGGGAGCTGATGATGGACAGGGAGGCCTGGCATGCTGCGATTCATGGGGTCGCAAAGAGTCAGACATGACTGGAGTGACTGAACAGAACTGAACTGAAACCTAACTTTAATCAGACATTGTGATTATAAGTCCACTTTATTTTAAATATAATTTAGCAATGAACAGAATTAGAAGAAATAGTTGGATATGGGTTGTATTTCAACAACCAGTATAGTGAAAAGGGCATACAGTATTCAACTAAAAAGAATAGACCACTATCCTTTTATAGATGAGGGAATAAGACTAAGAGAACACAGAAAGGGAGATTTAAATTCAGAGTCACATTCCTGGTTTTCTGGCTCCAGATCAGTTGCTCTTTTGTACTACATAGTTTATTTAACTGAATTTTAATTTTATCCAACTTTATAGTTGTTCTACTGGTTGACTAAATGTTGGAAGTGTCTATGGATGTCCTAATCATTTTTATGCTCATCGTCTCTAAACCCACTGTGGTTTTCAGGCTAAGAAAGTCTTTTTTATTTTATTTTTTAAGGAAAAAAAGAGAGAGGAAAGGAGGGGAGAAAAAGAAAATGAGGATCTTTGTTCCATTTGTTTTAATACTGAATTTTAGAAGAAAACTTTCCATGTTATAAGGGCATAAGAACATTAGAGACAATAACGTATATAGCNCTCATCGTCTCTAAACCCACTGTGGTTTTCAGGCTAAGAAAGTCTTTTTTATTTTATTTTTTAAGGAAAAAAAGAGAGAGGAAAGGAGGGGAGAAAAAGAAAATGAGGATCTTTGTTCCATTTGTTTTAATACTGAATTTTAGAAGAAAACTTTCCATGTTATAAGGGCATAAGAACATTAGAGACAATAACGTATATAGCTTCTGAGAATGAGAGAAATAGGTGGAATTTATCCTGTATAAAAATATTGTCATGTTTAATTAATAGCTAAATGCTTTAGGAAAAGACATTTCAGTGTTAAAAATTAAAACAGATTAAAAACAGCCCTGAAGAGTTGGAAACAGCTTCCTTATGTTGTATTTGCTTCTTTCATTAAAAAATACAGAGCACAGAGCAAATGTCAAGAAAAACTTTTTGGATAAGCTCCTGGATTTGAATTTGCACATAACCAGCAAACTAAGCAGTAAACTGTCTTGTTGACTT
The DNA here is from genome assembly GCA_006410615.1 of Neotragus moschatus. Lineage (NCBI taxonomy): Eukaryota > Metazoa > Chordata > Mammalia > Artiodactyla > Bovidae > Neotragus > Neotragus moschatus. The sequence goes on from SJYA01001022.1 coordinate 1,062,474, forward strand.
TTAAAAGTCCTTAATACGGTAATAAATCCACAACAAAATAGGAAGGTCTATAAGAAAATAAGAAAAATAGAAGTCTCTTTCTATTTAGGGTTTGCACTGATTTCTTTTCTTGTGTTTTGATTTTAGGGTTTTTTAAACCTTTCTGCTTGTGTTTAAAGATGTTTTAGTCCCAGAATATTTTGTCACATTTCTATCTCAATAAAATTAAAATAACAGCACAGTTAAAATGGTCAATTTATAACCAGTTTAGTACCAAAAGACACAGATATCCCAGAGCCGCATTTGAACATGAATCCCAACTGATTCATTAAAACTCCTGAGCTACTTGAGATAGTCATATAAACTAAGGTATCTTTTTTTTTTTGTTTCAAAACAACTGTAAAAAAAACAACAGCTTTTCTTTTTTTTTTGGTATTTATCTCAAGGAAAGTAAGTTCTGTAAGTAAACTTGGAAAACCTAAGCTTTAGTCCAGGTCCTCTCCTCAGGAAATAAACATGTGACCTTAGCAAGTAGTTGAACATAGCTGAGCCCTAGATTTTTTTTTTTTTCAGCTTTGAATCAAAATAATGGTATAAGTTTATAGTTAGGAATAACACGTGTTGAAAGACATTTACAAATTACGCTAGATAGAAAGAGCATGGGGGTTGAAATTAGAATGCCTGGGATCAGGCCCTGAATTCTCCATATACTGGTTGAAAAATCATACAACTTGAACTTAAGTATTTCTTAATTTTACTTAGGATAAATTGTGTAGGACTGCTGTGAGGAAGATATGTGTATATATACATATATATGTTAAGTGTCATGTGAATATAAATTTCTTTTATTAGGAAGTGCTGAGACGTTATGAACACTACACACGCACACACACAAACAGATCCCATAAATGTTATATAATATGCTCACCAGGAAGTCTTACATTCTTAGCACTTATTCAGTTCCTCAAACTACCCTTGATGTTCCTTGAATTGAATTTATAGTCACTATGATCTTATTGCTTTATAGTTACACTTTATATCACAGTGAAAACTGACAAACTAAGTCCAAAATATTAGATTCTTCCCATATAAGTTTTCCAAGCTCCTCCTTGGAAGTGAAGCCATAAAATATATGATTATTCATGATTTGTGGTGGTACATTGAAAATCATTTACCCGCAAAGCTGAGTCCATTAAGGAAGGAACATATTTAATGTTAATAAAGTATATTTCTGATAGAGGCAGGGAAGGAAGGAAGGGCAATGAAGAGTAATTTGCAAATGATTTAGTGTACCAGACATGACCAAGTTAGAGACAAAAGACCAATACATAAAAGGACAAAATTTGTACTCATTAATGTCTTTGGCACTAACTCTAGAATAAAAATTTTGTTTGAGAGTTAATTCAGGTTATGCCAGGCATGCTGTGATTGCTATGTTGTATTTTATCAACTGTGAAACTTTTGCTCAGAGAGTTCAAGACAATTACCCTGAATTTCACAATCAAGAAGTAGTTAGACTAGGATTCAAATGAACACTTTCTGACCTCAAATTCTCTGCTATAGACACTTATGCCTACTGGTTTAGTAAATACATTGAGTGGATCTATGTAAAAATAAAGTGGACTGTGAATAGAAAATATTGTTGAGTTGACCTTTCTTCTAGTTTGGAGAGATATCCAGCAATGCCCTTAAAGAGATGTAAAAGGAAACAAGCCTCCCATTTACATGCCAGTTTTCAGGCATGTCTATCATCATACCTTGACATGACAAGAGAAGGAACCAGTGTGTCAGGGTATGCCACGTACAGTTACAAAAATCATACTTGTGTGCACAGTATTGTCAGGGGAGTGTGTAATTTCCTCAGTTCTGTGCCACCACAGTAAAAATTTAAAGGGATGGATGGACCAGTGTCACAGCTTGGCTACAGCTCAGTTTAAATGGCAGACCCATGTTACAACTCAGTTATAGCTCATTTTAAACTGTGGGCCAGTATTACAGCTCAGTTTTATTTGGTAAGCAAAAGAGAATACTTTGAGGCATGAAGGTGGGGCGACCCAAAAGATGCAAAGAGAAGTGAAGAAGGAGGCTCAATTTTGGATCCTCTTTTTATATGATTGTTTTTCCTTCCCCCTATGCCTGCACTAGGCAAACTGGGCTAGCCAGGAGGGCTGTTTGTTTCAACTGATGTGCTCATTCTGGTCCTCAGGCCTTCCTTTGTTCTATTTTCACAGATTTTTCCTTTATTTGTCTTTTCAGTTCAGTTGCTCAGTCGTGTCCGAATCTTTGCAACCCGATGAATTACAGCACGCCAGGCCTCCCTGTCCATCGCCAACTTCCAAAGATCACTCAAACTCATGTCCATCGAGTCGGTGATGCCATCCAGCCATCTCATCCTCTGTTGTCCCCTTCTCCTCCTGACCCCAATCCATCCCAGCATTAGAGTCTTTTCCAATGAGTCAACTCTTCGCATGAGATGGCCAAAGTATTGTAGTTTCAGCTTCAGTATCANACCAATCTGTTGTTCCATGTCCAGTTCTAACTGTTGCTTCCTGACCTGCATACAGATTTCTCAAGAGCCGGGTTAATGTAGTCAGGTATACCCATCTCTTTAAGAATTTTCCAGAGTTTGTTGAGGTCCACACAGTCAAAGGCATTGGCATAGTCAATAAAACAGAAGTAGATGTTTCTCTGGAACACTCTTGCTTTTTTGATGATTCAGTGTATGTTGGCACTTTGATCTATGGTTCCTCTGCATTTTTTAAGACCAGCTGGAACATCTGGAAGTTCACANAGTTTGTTGAGGTCCACACAGTCAAAGGCATTGGCATAGTCAATAAAACAGAAGTAGATGTTTCTCTGGAACACTCTTGCTTTTTTGATGATTCAGTGTATGTTGGCACTTTGATCTATGGTTCCTCTGCATTTTTTAAGACCAGCTGGAACATCTGGAAGTTCACAGTTCATGTACTGTTGAAGCCTGGCTTGGAGAATTTTGGGCATTACTTTGCTAGCATGTGAGATGAGTGTAATTGTGCAGTAGTTTGAGCATTCTTTGGCATTGTCTTTCTTTGGGATTGAAATGAAAACTGACCTTTTCCAGTCCTGTGGCCACTGCTGAGCTTTCCAAATTAGCTGGAATATTGAGTACAAGACTTTCACAGCATCATCTTTTAGGATTTGAAAGAGCTCCACTGGAATTCCATCACCTCCACCAGCTTTGTTCTCTAGCTAATTGATACATATATGCTTCAGAAATCAGTTTACATGGCAACTTTTATGGAAAGTCTTTAATCCATCACCTTGAGTAGGAGCCACTTGTATATGAGCATCTATGATTACCTTCATCTTAGATACACTGAACATAACATTTCTGGTTACTCTTGATTTTAGTAGTTTTCAGCAGATTCTCATACACATAATGCTTTCATGTATGTCCTTTTTAACATGTGTATTCTCTAGAGGATATCTTTTTACTGTTGAATTTTTACTGACTAGCACATGCCAAGCATTCAGGTAATATTTTTGAATTAAATTGATTTCATACAGTGTGCTGCTACTCTCAAGTACAACCTCATTGCAGAGAACCTCAAAATGAAGGCCAAGTCCAGGCTTCCTTTACCATTTTGATGTATTGTAAAGTCACTGCCACCCATTAACTTACAGATGAATGTTATAGCAAAATTTATGCATCATGGTTTTAGAGAAGAAAATTCATCTTAGATTCATGGCTGTAAGAAAAAGATCAAAATACTCTGTTCTGCATGAGAGGATATCCACCTATAATGGTGTTTCATTATTCAAAAGCTTGAGTAATGAATGAACTTCTTTAAAGAAAACTGTTCATGAATCTGAACAACTGATTTTATTCACCTACTAAATTGTTAAGACCTATGGAAGACACAGCAAGGATTTATTTTTGTTGTAATTTACTTCAGTTTAGTTCAGTCGCTCAGTTGTGTCCAACTTTTTGCTACCCCATGAATCACAGCATGCCAGGCCTCCCTGTCCATCACCAACTCAGACTCACTCAGACTCACGTCCATCGAGTCAGTGGTGCCATCCAGCCATCTCATCCTCTGTCGTCCTCTTCTCCTCCTGCCCCCAATCCCTCCCAGCATCAGAGTCTTTTCCAATGAGTCACTCTTCGCATGAGGTGGCCAAAGTACTGGAGCTTCAGCTTTAGCATCATTCTTCCAAAGAAATCCCAGGGTCGATCTCCTTCAGAACGGACTGGTTGGATCTCCTTGCAGTCCAAGGGACTCTCAAGAGTCTTCTCCAACACCACAGTTCAAAAGCATCACTTCTTCGGCACTCAGCCTTCTTCANGCATGAGTGGCCAAAGTACTGGAGCTTCAGTTTTAGCATCATTCTTCCAAAGAAATCCCAGGGTCGATCTCCTTCAGAACGGACTGGTTGGATCTCCTTGCAGTCCAAGGGACTCTCAAGAGTCTTCTCCAACACCACAGTTCAAAAGCATCACTTCTTCGGCACTCAGCCTTCTTCATAGTCCAACTCTCACATCCATACACGACTACTGGAAAAACCATAGCCTTGACTAGACGGACCTTAGTCAGTGCGTGCAAATATAGAATGAAATCACTTTTTATAAATCTGAGAAAACCATAAGATCAAAGCAAATTTCAAAATTAAATGTAAACAAAGTCTATAAAACCAAAAAGGACAATAATATAAACTTGATGTGATACATGAGACTGCTCTGCTAAAATTAAATCTGTTTGCTATTATGTCTTTTTCTTTATTTTAAAATTTTTTATTGAAGTGTTGTTGATTTAGAATGTTGTATTAGTTACAGATATACAATAAAGTGACTCAGTTATACATATACATATATTCACTTTTTTTAGGTTCTTTTCCAATATAGGCCATTACAAAATATTGAGTAGAGTTCCCTGTAGGTCTGTATTAGTTATCCATTTTATATATAGCAGTGTGTATATATGAACTCAGTCTCACAACTATCCATTCCCTGTGATCCCATGGTAACCATAAGTAGCTATTATGTCTTAATTTCAGCATGCCTCTTCTGATACATGCCTTGTGATATCTCAATTCTTCCACTATTTCCTATTTTAAACTACCATGAAGTCAGTTAGCTTTCACTTGGGAGATGGGGCAGGGTTATATTATTATGTGTTAAATCTCTTTTGCTCTTTTCTTATTGGCTTAGGAAAATTAAGAAGCATTAATTGACACTACCTCAATTATGAAAACAAATTCAAACCTAGACACTGCAATCTTTAGTGATCTGTAGGTCACCTCATTGTTTCAGAATGTTTAGTTTCTGGATTATATCAGAAATTTAAGCACTTTAAACATCTCCAGAGAAAATGGATTATTAAAATTATGCTTTTATACCTCTAAGTGTTCTTGGACCCTGTTGAAGAGACTGCCTTAGTGCTACCTCGATGTGGGTGTGCTCAGTCATATCCGACTCTTTGCGACCCCATAGATTATAGTTTGCCAGGCTACACTTTCCATGGAATTTTCCAGGCAAGAATACTGAGTTGCCATTTCCTATTCCAGTGGATCTTCTCGACCCAAGGATCGAACCCTATGTCTCTTGCATCTCCTGCTTTGGCAGGCAGATTCTTTACCTCTGTGCCACATGAGGTAAGAGTTAGTTATGAGTCCTGGAACTAATAGGGGATATTATGAAAATTTATAGATAAATGCAGAATATATAAAATAAGAATTCTTTTGAATTTAGAGCATTTGAAACTGAGACAGTACTTGCCCTTTGCTTCTAAGTTCATAAGCCTGATTCATCTAGACATGTTTTCATCTTATTTTGCTTTTTATTCTTTTCAATTACAGATTTTCTTGGAAAATATCTTTTCTCACTATCTGTGGTGATTGTGTGATCAGTTTAGGCTGTATACTTTTTAAAGATCATTTCCTCCTCTTTCCCTCATTTCCAGTGTAAGTTTTGTTGTATATCAGTTAATTCTAAGGATAAAAGCACTAAAATTTAATTAGATTTTTTAAAATGAAGGCACATTCTTATTCCAAGATACTGAATGATTTCTTGCAGGGTGGACCATACGACATGAAAGTTATCCATTTTAACCTTCTTCAGAGGGGAAAAATAGATGATAGATTGAATCAACCATGGAGTGACTTGTTTTTTGAGTAGCAATTCTGAAAGTCCACCTTCACTAAAAAACCTTATTAAGTTAAATGAGGCATTAATTGTCATACTATGTTAAGAAAGCTATAAAATAAAATGCCTACTAGTTATGGTTTTGTGTTGGTTTTTATTTCCCTAAGGTAATGGCTCAGTTGGTCAAGAAACTGCTTGCAATGCAGGAGACCTGGTTTGAATCCAAGGTCAAGAAGATTGTCCTGGAGAAGGAAATGGCAACCCATTCCAGTATTCTTTGCCTGGAGAATTCCATGGACCAAGAAGCCAGGCAGGCTACAGTCCATGGGATCTGAAAGAGTCAGGCACAACTGTGACTAACTTTCACTTTCAAGGTATGTTTTGGAAAATCAACAAGTATATAAGAAAAGTGTCATTAGTTCTGCTTTAAACCTATTTATATATATCTTAGACATAAATATTATGAGGAAATACACCATAATATTTGTCTTCCTCTGAAACCTAGCTTTACTTGGCAACTTGGACCAAATATACAATTCCTTTGATGGCTTAATTCCAGGATACCTTTTGTCTAAAACCATGGCTTCAACATTTTCTTCAGATGTTCTCTCTTTGGCCATAGTCTCAAATGAAAACTTGATATATGCAGAAGAGTGGCACTTTTTTTTTGGCTCAATATAGAATGATGAGTGTAAAAATCACCTACTGTATTTTCTTTTTTGCTGTTCCCGAGTTACCTCTAGGAAGCACTTTCAACACCTTGAAAACACTAAAATATTGAAAACTACTCATCTAAATCATCTCAGGACATGAGATATATTCTGTGGCCAATTCAGAGACGTTCTGTGGGAGGTAAGTGGGTTCAAAATGAAAACAAGTTGAGGACTCTCATTGGTGAGACGAACTACATAAAGAAGAGAAGAAGACAAGGACAAGTTTATTACTATTATTACTGTTACTATTTCACCTTTGAAATATGCCAAGTATCATAGGAATTCTCCAGGGAATAATTTAAGAATTAATGACTTAAATCCAACTTTGGGAAATTTATCAACTTTTGGCCTTTGGAGGAATTAAGCAGAAAGATCCCCTTCAACTTGAAATCTTAGAATGGCAGATGGATTGAGTGTGCTGAGTTGATTGGAAAGGACTCTTGGGTACTAAATTAAGGGATCATGATACAACTGAATGTAATGGCTCCATGGAAGACCCTGTTGCACAGTTGGATGCTTCAGAAAGATGTAAACTTGTGATGTTTTGAACTTGGGCTTGGAAAATGGCTGGTTTAGAAGTAATATATCAGTATATATAATATATACCAGTATATATCTGGTCTGAAGGGAGGTACATTGTCTTATGGGTATTGATGTCAGAGGGTGAGGTCTTCTCTGCTTAAGGACGTGAACTAAAATAAGACTTTGGATGAATAACATGACTTGGCATATTTCATCAAGGATGTGGATGGCCCCATGAATTCTTTGAACTTGGGCAATACTCTTAGGTCCCTCCTATCTGAGCCTTTGACAAGTGAGTAAATTTCTTTTCTGTCTTGTTTAACAACATCCAAATCCTTAAAGCTCAACATTCAGAAAACTAAGATCATGGCATCTGGTCCCATCACTTCATGGGAAATAGACGGGGAAACAGTGGAAACAGTGTCAGACTTTAATGTTTTGGGCTCCAAAATCACTACAGATGGTGATTGCAGCCATGAAATTAAAAGACACTTACCCCTTGGAAGGAAAGTTATGACCAAGTTAGATAGCATATTCAAAAGCAGAGACATTATTCTGCCAACAAAGATCCATCTAGTCAAGACTATGGTTTTTCCAGTAGTCATGTATGGATGTGAGAGTTGGAGTGTGAAGAAAGCTGATCCCTGAAGAACTGATGCTTTTGAACTGTGGTGTTGGAGAAGACTCTTGAGAGTCCCTTGGACTGCAAGGAGATCCAACCAGTCCATTCTAAAGGAGATCAGTCCTGGGTGTTCTTTGGAAGGAATGATGCTTTGGCCACCTCATGTGAAGAGCTGACTCATTGGAAAAGACTCTGATGCTGGGAAGGATTGGGGGCAGGAGGAGAAGGGGACGGCAGAGGATGACATGGCTGGATGGCATCACCGACTTGATGGACGTGAGTTTGAGTGAACTCTGGCAGTTGATGATGGACAGGGAGGCCTGGCATGGTGCAACTCATGGGGTCGCAAAGAGTCGGACACGACTGAGTGACTGAACTGACCTGAACTGAAAGCCTTAATATGCAAATAAACACAAAATTATTGATAAGGTAGTTGAACAATGCTGTATATTATTTGCACCTTTCAGTTCAGGTCAGTTCAGTTGCTCAGTTGTGTCCGACTCTTTGCGACCCCATGAATCGCAGCACGCCAGGCCTCCCTAATCCCCATTAAATTAAAATTTGATTTATACTCAGATCATTTTGAGCAGTTTAAGAAAGTTCTAAGAAGTTGTTGCAGATAACTTCTTACATGCTCACTGAACTTGTTAACAAGCAATACTTTTGTATCATAAGACTGTATCTGTTAAACACAAAGTTTATCCAATTGCTTTATTTGAAATTTCATGTTCTGTTGTTGTGCATCTTTAGAATATTAAAAAAAATAGAGTATGCATATACGAAAGGATGGTAAACTGAGCTGGCATTGGAACATGTTTCTGAGTATGTAGCTAATTTGTAGATATTTACATGTCTAGGATTAAAATTCAAGACACTTTCATTATATGTCTAGTTGGTTTCCTTTGAAAGTAAAATGATTTATAAAATTTTAGTGCTTTAAAGAGGCATTCAAGATATATTCTCTAATCTACAAAGCAATGAAGTCAGTTTGGGTTTGGGTCAAAAATTGACCTGTTAATCACATCCAGGTAAATTCTAAACTGATGTAGAAGGTATCCATTGCTGCTGAAGAGGTTTGTCCATATTTCCAGATATTTGTGTATCAATTTTTTATTCCTTTTATTCCATGTTCAGTATCAGGTTGTATACTTTCTAGGTTTGCTAATCCATAGACTGTGGTGCTCTTATGCTGCAATTGATGTTTACTCACGACCTTATTGAAAGGGCAACACAGCAGTGTGGATAAGCATGTTACTTCTGAGTAAGGCAGCCCTGGATATAACTGTCTTCTCCACTTATTAGCCATATAAACTTAGTAATGGACTATTATAATAATATTTACTATGGGGCTGTTGTGAGGATAGAATGAGATAGTTTTTAGTGTCTAGGCTGTGGAAATCCTCAATAAATATTAGCAGCTGATGATATGATTGTAAATACTGTTCTTATTCTGAGAGTTCCCATAGATGCAAGAGAGAAAATAATACTCATCCCATAAGGCTAAAGCCTTTAAAAAGAGCTTTTGGGAGTAAGTTGGTGAGCAAATAGTGAATTGACTATATATTGTAAGAAATGGCATGGCCTCAAATATCTCCATTCTGCTGCTCATATATGGTCTAGAATACACACATCATTGTATGGTATTCTGTTTATTAACAGGTGGGGAAAAAAACGTGTTGAATTAAAAAAATACTTTTCCAAATTACTAACAGAATAAATGGTTTCTAAAATAAAATTAGCTCAAAGTTTTAAAAGTCAAATATACATAAAATTTGTGATTTCACTAAGTTTGCAAATTCTTTTCTTTAAGCATGAATGATATATTACTACCTGACTACTAATTTGGTATGAGGAAATAAGTATGTTTATTCCTCCTAGCCTTCCAATAGTTTTCACCTAAATTATTTGATAGCCTTGATGTATAGTAATTACAGAGATTTACAATAAAGAATACTCCCCTCTCAAATATTTTAATCTTTTGCTATAAAAATTTTACTTTCATAAAATTTTAAAATTACTTTTTAAATGTCTGTCTAAATATAGTTTGAGCAACTCTGACGTTAGGGGCGCTGACCATCTGCACAGTCAAAAGTCCAGGTATACTTCATCTTGCCCTCCAGTTTCATAATCTGTGGAATCAGTCAACCTCAGGTGGTGTAGTATCGTAGCACATATTCATTTTCAAAAGGACCCATGCAGTCCAAACCCATGCTGTTCGAGTTGACTGCATATTATGTCACAGTATAATTTTGTTACTCTTCTTAAAATTTCAGTGGAAATATAGAGCAGCTGATCATTTCCCACAATGTAATTATCTTTAATCTTTTAGAAAACAATCAACCTTGTCCATCTGGAAGGAAAGGAAACTAGGGTTATTCCTTTATTCATTTCAAACCCAAAGGGGTGCCACGAGGATATTCAGATTAAGATGTTCAGCAATCTGTTAAAATACAAAATTGGAGAATATTGTAGGTTTAAAATGATACAGTGACAAAAACACATTAAGAAAAAAAATATGACTTTGAGCAGAAGTATAAATGCAAAAAAACAAAACCATGTTTATAATATGCAATTCTCTAAGGACCTTTTTTCCCACCTGTATTAGCTCAGCCAGCAGCCTAAACAACAAAAATGCATTTTTTCGTAGTTCTAGAGGCTGTAAAATCTAAGATCAAGGTCCAGTAGGGTTCAAATTCTGGTGAGAGCTATCTTTCTGGCTTGTAGATGGCTCCTTATTTAGTATATACTCACATGACAGAGAGGGTTGTGTGCATGTATTCTGGTACCCTCTTTGTATAAGGACACCAATCCCATCAGTTTAGTTCAGTTCAGTTGCTCAGTCAAGTCTGACTCTTTGCGACCCCATGAACCGCAGCACGCCAGGCTTCCCTGTCCATCACCAACTCTTGGAGTTTACTCAAACTCATGTCCATTGGGTCAGTGATGCCATCCAACTGTCTCATCTTGTCATCCCCTTCTCCTCTCACCTTCAATCTTTTCCAGCATCAGGGTCTTTTCAAATGAGTCAATTCTTCACATCAGGTGGCCAAAGTATTGGAGTTTCAGCTTCAGCATCAGTCCTTCCAATGAATACTCAGGACTGATTTCCTTTAGGATGGACTGGTCGGATCTTCCTGCAGTCCAAGGGACTCTCAAAGGTCTTCTCCAACACTACAGTTCAAAAGCATCAATTCCTCCACAGTCAGCTTTCTTTATAGTCCAACTCTCACATCCATACATGTCTACTGGAAAAACCATAGCTTTGACTAGACAGACCTTTGTTAGCAAAGTAATGTCTCTGCTTTTTAATATGCTGTCTAGGTCAGTCATAGCTTTTCTTCCAAGGAGCAAGTGTCTTTTAATTTCATGGCTGCAGTCACCATCTACAGCTATTTTGGAGCCCCCCAAAATAAAGTCTGTCACTGTTTCCACTGTTTCCCCATCTATTTGCCATGAAGTGATGGGACCAGATGCCATGATCTTTGAGTTTTAAGACAACCCAATCCCATCATGGGGACCCAACACTTATGACATCATTTAAACCTAATCACTTCCCAGAAGCTCCACTTCCAAATGCTATCATCTCTGGTGGTTTAGTCAATAAGTTGTGTCCAACTCTTGTGATCTCATGGACTGTAGCTTATCAGGCTCCTCTGTCCATGGTATTCTCCAGGCAGGAATACTGGAATGGATTGCCATTTCCTTCTCCAGGGCATCTTCCAGATCCAGCAATTGAACCTAGGTCTCCTGCATTGCAGATAGATTCTTTACCAGATCTGGAGGTTCCAAAATATGAATTTTGGAAAGCAACAAAAACATTCAGTCCATAACCCCATCTTCCCTTCCCCTAGTCTTTTGGAAAGAAACTATTCAACAAAGAGATGAAAATAGCCTTTCTTCTAATAGGTTTACTAAATGAAAGAAATCAAACACTACCAGGCAGGTTTAGTGGACCAGAAGTGGAACTTTGAGGGTTTTCACAATGGCCCAGATGATAAAGAATCCTCCAGCAATTCAGGAGACCTGGGTTTGACCAGTGGGTTGGGAAGAGTCTCTGAAAAAGGGAATGGCTACCCACTCCAATATTCTGGCCTAGAGAATTCCATGGACAGAGGCGTCTGGCAGGCTACAGTCCAAAATCTGGAGGTTACAAAATGTGAATTTTAGAAATTGACACAAACATTCAATCCATAAAACCATCTTCCCTTCCTCTAGTCTTTTGGAAAGGAACTATTTAACAAGGAGATGAAAATAGCCTTCCTTCTAATAGTTTTTACTAAATGAAAGAAAACAAGCACCACCAGGCAGGTTTAGTGGACCAGAGGTGGAATTGTGATCTGTTATGAAATGAATAATAGCTCTACTATTAAATTAATTTTCTGCTCTAATTTATAAGATCATTCAAAATTTTAACCCATGTTAGAGTATTGTAGCTACAATTATGTTTTACCAAATTGGAAGCAATTAGAAAACATGTGCTGTCAATTGCATTTTTCAAATGCCACTAGCAAAATCACACTGTAGAGTGGAAATAGGTCAACCAATGTTAAGCTCTGTTTTAACAGGTTTGCCACATTCTAGCCTCAAAATTGCTGGCAAGTGGTTTAAATTGAACAGCTCCTATGTCTTAATTTGTAAAATGTGGGCAATAAATCTGTTCTGATATTAAATATATTATGAAGCTTGTACTTCAGTCAACTAACATTTAAGAAGGACCCAATAAGTGTCAGGCACTGTGACTGAAATTGGTATATGGTATGTTAATAAAACAGATATGCCTCCATTGATAATCTTACTCTCTTGTTGAAAAGATACTCCAATTAAATAAACTAATTTAACCAAAAAAGACACATTGGACAAATATTCACAAATACCGATATATGTCCAAACAAAGTGATTTCCTATTCATCTACTTTCATATATAAACTTGTAGTGATGTAAACGAGTTAGTCAGAAATCTAGTAATGATACTTAGATTTGTTTCATGTATTTAAAATAATAAGCTATAAAATTAAATTGACATGGGAATTATTTTCTCATGTGAAAATTTTATTCAATCTGTTTCTTCCAACTTTAAAACTGTTTTTTTTTCCTTCACCACTAGAACTCACTTTTGAGTTATCTAACATACTTTTCCAGACTTAATTACAATTTCTGTTCAAATAATTTGATATCTATACTCTTTTATACCATGTATAATGCTGTCACTAGAAATTTTATACACCATTATAAAAATATATAGAATATGTATACTATTATACGTTTATGCATAATATAAAACACATATAAATTTAAATAACATTATACATTTATATAAGCCATTATGAAAAATTAGTTTTTAAATATTTACTGACATAATATAAGGCATATATTTTTAATTTCCTATATTGCTATCTAGTAAGCTTCAAAATGTTGACTTACANTATAATGCTGTCACTAGAAATTTTATACACCATTATAAAAATATATAGAATATGTATACTATTATACGTTTATGCATAATATAAAACACATATAAATTTAAATAACATTATACATTTATATAAGCCATTATGAAAAATTAGTTTTTAAATATTTACTGACATAATATAAGGCATATATTTTTAATTTCCTATATTGCTATCTAGTAAGCTTCAAAATGTTGACTTACAGTAGCATTACAATTATTTAAATTATTGTTTCACTAATAATTTTTTGATTTAAATTAAATGTCTTTCCCTTAGGTGTTGTAGTAGGTATCTAAACCTACTAGTGACAGAGGTAATTTCAGACAAGAATTATTGAACAATTTTATTTAAAATAGGTAATTGAGTGTCTATACCTCCTTTCTTATTTCTTGTGTCAAGCCTGTTACTGCCTTGGAATTCTGAAAAAGAATTAGTTTCATTTATTACTTTATTTTGACTTTCCTGGTGGCTCAGTGGTAAAGAATGTGCAGTGCAGCAGGTGCAGGAGACACAGGTTCGATCCCTGAGTTGAGAGATCTCCTGGAGGAGGCATGGCAACCCACTCCAATATTCCTGCCTGGAGAATCCCATAGACAGAGAAGCCTGGCAGACTACGTCCATAGGGTCGCAAAGAGTCAGGCATGACTGAATGACAGAATACAACATACACAAAGCATATTAGATATGACAAAGTTTCAAATATATAATCTGATACTTTTCTGAAGGATAAATTTTATGGTTAAAATAGCTACTTTTATTTGTAGGCATGTGTAATAATTAGTGACTGTGGAAGTATAAATTATGAAACATCTCACACACATTAAACATTATTGAACAAATCTAGTAAAAACTTGGGTAATATTACAGGTATAGAATGGGCAGGTTTTGGCAGGTTTGAGAGAAATTTTTGCCATGATCACTACAGCACTTTTTTTTTTTTAACAAAATCATTACCACAGTCTAGACAATGGATGGATCCATTATCCACAAAGTTCAGTTCAGTTCATTCAGTCGCTCAGTCATGTCTGACTCTTTGCGACCCTGTGAACCGCAGCTCGCCAGGCCTTCCTGTCCATCACCAACTCCCGGAGTTTACCCAAACTCATGTCCATTGAGTCAGTGATGCTATCCATTTCATCCTCTGTCGTCACCTTCTCCTACTGCCTTCAATCTTTCCCAGCATCAGGGTCTTTTCCAATGAGTCAGCTCTTCGCATCATGTGGCCAAAGAATGGAGTTTCAGCTTCAGCATCAGTCCTACCAATGAACACCCAGGACTTATTTGCTTTAGGATGGACTGGTTGGATCACCTTGCAGTCCAAGGGACTCTCAAGAGTCTTCTCAAACACCACAGTTCAAA